>CM030872.1:2487612-2510112 GCA_018105865.1 Metaphire vulgaris
AGCGAATCGTGGCCCGGATGGCGCACGGTACTTACTTAGCCCTTCGACTGTGCAGTAATCTTGGCACAGGGTGACTGGCCTCTCAAAGGCTGTGATCGAGGCCTGTTCGGCATTCACACGGCTTTAGTAGCCTTACGCCTCTGAGAAACAGTTCCCCTGACTGGTCACCTGAGACGTTGTCATCTGGGCCAGACGTGCCTTTGTTATGCATGGGCGCTTTTTCAAAATCCTCACCGTTCAAGTGTTTGCTGATTTCGGGAAGACGTTAGTGACGAACTTTTTTTACAAACTTTTGGCACGACTGGTAAATCAACCCAGGAGCGTCATTCGGAGGGGTAGAGGGGGCGGCACGGCACGGCCCCAAGGAAATGAGGAAATGTTTAAGAAACGGGTTGGGAGATGCAAACAGCACGTTTTTAGTGCAAGAGTAGTGGACAGATGGAATGAACTGGACGAGGATATGGTAATGGCTACGAGTGTGAATGATTTCAAAATAAACCTCAGTGCTAGAGGATACTAGATTTGGATGAGTGCAACAGTGGTTCTCACACAGGGCAGACCCTACTGGACCTAAACCTTGTTATTATTATTATTATTATTATTATTATTATTATTATTATTATTAATGCGTTACCCACTATTTTGGCTGATTCACTGTCACTGTTTCATGTTTCAACGTGGCGTCCTTTTTTGCTCGTCAACATTATTAGATTGGACAAACAATCTTCAAGTTTTTCATTATCTCGCCCCCCCCCAATAAAAATGTGAAATGACGCCACTGGATTAACTCTGCAAAAATTCGCGATGAACATGAATTTCTCTGACAGAGTTAGACCCTATATTTTTCCAAAGTAGCTTTAAAAATCGAAGAGATTCTGTATTATCCACACATACGCCACGATGACCCTTAGGATAAAATGGTCCTGTCTCAGTGACTCTATTTCAAATGTAGACTAAGCGTTTAAGAATAAGCAGCCATTGTGGTACTACACCCATAAAGCGCTAAATAAATTCACGACATTTTACTTACTACTTACTTACTTACACACCATCTCTCAATTTATCTTGGCGTATAAATAACGAATTCTTAATCATTCCGGACATATAAGCGGGAGAACTTAGTAGATTGGGCCTAAATCTAGACCTAGTTGAATAAGAAAAAAAGAAGAAAAAGAAGAAGAAGAGGAAGAAGAAGAAAAAGAGAAGTGGGAGAACATTCTCAGAATTTCCACTATGGGACAGGGTTTAATCTAGGCCGTTTCCGGGGGGAATCGCCCTTTCCCCACCCCCGAAATTTCAAATTCCTCCCGAAAATGTTGGCATACTACATCAACTAACAGAAGCCCCATAGCTGACTTCCCCCGGCCTTGTAAGTTTTCCCCCGGAGTCCAGAGTCTAGATTAAACACTGCTGTGGGATACTATGGATGTTTCCTCACGAAACAACCAATAGTACAGTAGTTGAGCATTTTCAGCGAGCTGCAGATCTCAATACCATAAATGTTGACAAAAACTTGACCCGTTTAAAATAGCACACAGCTATCTTTCTACTGTGGTTAATTTATATGCAGCACTGCGTGTCTGTTAGGCCTGCTTAACATTAGCACCGGTATGTTTACCTTGCTTTCTATACAGACTTTTGCCCGGCTAAAGAATACAATGGGCAGTATGCTGAACGCATGTTGTATGATTTTCGCAGCCTGAGAGGTTGATTATTACGGCAAGTTCGAACGTAAGCAGATACCGATATATTGAGAATATGCCTAGTGTATTTTGAACTGTGTTTTGTACTACAAGGATAGCACAATATATCACTTCTCAAGCCAACACTATCGTCGGATTAACGGAGAATTGGTCGTTTTGTTCGGAATTCGTAGAAAATTTCGTTGTTCGTCCTTTAGAAATGGGGCAGAATCAGACTAGACTCACCTCGTCCGATTTCAAGGAGCTCGTCGGCGGAACCAAATTCACGAAAGACGAGGTGAGCGTCTGGTTCGAGAAGTTCAAAAAGGAGTTCCCGAAGGGGAAGATCAGCAAATACGAATTCCTTGTCATCTATTCGAAGTTCTTTCCCAGCGGAGACGGCACGGAATTCACCGACCACATCTTCCGGACCTACGACCTGGATCAGAACGGGTTCATAGATTTTCGCGAGTTCCTCGTAACCATCAGCGTCGCCCAGCGCGGCACCCCGGAGGAGAAGATGAAGTGGGCGTTCAGACTTTACGATCTTGACGGTAACGGAAGTCTGACCAGAACGGAGATCAAAACAGTTCTGACGGTAATACGCCGCGTAAAGATAGCGTTATACCACGGTTCTTCGTTACGTAATCACTCTTAGACAAATTCCAATAAAATTTATTGGCATATTTATTATACAGGGTGGCGCAAAAAACCGGACTAAATTAAATGCTAACTCAAATGTGAATATTCCGATTTTTTGCGCCACCCTATATTATTATCGCAAGTAACTGTAAATTGTAACACAAAATTACAGGCTATGATTACAACGGTGGCGTGTCAAGAGTATTACCATTACTCCACGCCTCTTTATGCTCTACAAATTTATGCAGTAGATATAGTGATAAACAGTATGCATATAGATTAATTTTCTAGCTTTAGTTTGATAATTTAGCCTAACAGCATCTGATTAAAAACATTTCCTTTTTGTGAGTAATGGCACACAGCTATCTTTCGACTGTGGTTAATTCATATGCAGCACTGCGTGTCTGTTAGGCCTGCTTAACATTAGCACCGGTATAATAATAATAATAATAATAATAATAATAATAATAATAATAATAATAATAATAATAATAATAATAATAATAATAATAATAATAATAATAATAATAATAATAATAATAATAATAATAATAATAATAATAATAATAATAATAATGTGATTTTAAGTGGTTTAGGAGGCTAAGTAAGCCTGTGTGAAAACCACTGAAATGTATATGTTTACCTTGCTATCTATACAGACTTTTGCCCGGCTAAAGAAAGTAAGTGGATATAATTGAATGATCGTCTTTAATTTCAGTCCATCTACAAGGCAAGAAAGCAGCCGAATCCCGAAGCGAAAGCAGAAACGTCAACGAACGAATTTTTCGGCGCACTGGACAGAGACAAAAATGGCGAATTGTCGGAAGAGGAGTTTGTCGATGGGATTGATTCGTGTCCCTCTCTTAAAGAGCTCCTTCAGGGCTACTGAACACTTGCCTTCTTTCTATAGATTCCAAACAACGCAAAATCGCGACATTCCGTCAACGAAGAATTAATGGATATGCATACTAGGCCTACAAACTGCGATAGCCCTTCGGATAAAATCAGTGTCGTAGCCAGGATTTCTGGAAAGTGGTGGGTTGTTTTTGATCGTAACCAGCTTCGAAAAATCTTGACAAGCAAAAAAGGTCGTCACCTTACACCGTTACATTCTATAGCGCTTAGAAATTTTGGGCAGGCAGCCAGCCAAGGGTGCGGGGTTGACCCCAAAAATAAAAATGTATGAAACACATAAAGAAATTTTTTTTCGTCGACAGCCAAGAGGTGTTAAAACCCCAATCCCCCTTGGCTATGCCATTGGATAAAATGACCGTTCCTAAATAACGGTCTCTATGCTTTGGTTATGGCTATTTCAAATATAGATAGGCTAAAGCGCCTATAAGAATAAGCAGCTATTGCGATACTTTTTGTCGAAGCGGTATATATAAATTCACGAGATACTGCTTGCTTACTGTGCTTGTTTGTGTGTGTATGTGTGTGTGCGTGCGTGCGTGCGTGTGGGATGAACCAAAGATTACAGTTGCGTTCAATATCGCACTTGGAGTTAATAAGAAAAAAACTAAATCGTGCCACCCTATTGAATGCCTGGCCCTCCCAGTGGGTCCCATGTTGGGACTCTATGCTTACTACTACATACCTAGCAACAAATAATTGACTCCCATGCTTAGAAGTTTCCACCCTAACGACCCCCCGCCACTTGCCAAATTCTGGAGCCGCCTCTGACTTCTCCCAAACAAATTCTCAACGGTTTTTTGTTGCAAACCTCACGACTGATCCCAGCAGTGTTTATTCTAGCCACCTTGACATTAAGGGGGGTTGAAAATGTTTGGGGGGACAAGATTTGTCTCTCCACGCTTTTGGAGGAAAATTTCCATCCCCAAGCCAACATATACAATTTTTTGGGGAGGGAATTTTAAAACTTTGGGGGGGGAATTCCTCTCAAAAACAGGTTTAGAATAAACACTGGATCCCAGCCACAATAGAAGGGTCCGCCCGTCTCCCCTTGGTTACGCCAACAAACATAGACGTAGACAAAGAATGTTTTTCTGTTTTTTAAAAATTCGTTCCTTCTTTAGATTTGCATTCAGCCTCTGATCGATAGCAGTTGCTAACAGCTTATAGTCTTCGCAAAAACAGTACAAAGTCATAGTTTGAACAATAATTATTATAAAACTCGTTTTTAATATCTATAAAACCTGTTGTATAATGAAGCAAATATCGTAATATGAGGCTTTTCCCTCGATCGCCATACTAACCATTCCACAAGATATTTGGCAGAATTTCATTTAGTTGATGTCCCTCGTTCTTGTTCAGTCACTGGCTTTAGTGTGTAGAATTAAATGGCTGAGAGTGCTCTATTTCGAACCCTGTAGATAAAAATTAAGAATGATATTGTTGGTTATTCTTGCAAAAGTTAAAGCAATGAAAATGGAACAAGAAGAAAATGTAGATTTTGTCTGAGAATTTCTTCAAATCGTTTCGATTTTTACATATCTAGGGCCTATGCACCTTCTTTTCAACGGGCCTTCAATTGGCTTCTCTCGCACCACGAATTAATTATAAAATTCGTTTTTAATATCTATAAAATATCTTCTTTAGGCCTAATGAATCAGATATCTTAATACGCGGCTCTTTCCTCGATCGCCCTACTAGCCATTCCACAAGATATTCGCCAGGACTTTCATTTAGTTGATGTCCCTCGTTCTCGTACAGTCATTGGCGTGTGTGTGTAGTATGAAATGGCAGGGAGTGCTCTATTTCGAACCATGTAGATCGAAATTAAGAACGATAATATTGATTATTCTTGCAAAGTTTAAAGCAATGAAGATGGAACAAGAGGAAAATGTAGATTTTGTCAGAGAATTTCTGATTGGAATGCTGAAAAGCTTTCACTTCTTCTTTAACAATAACAAAGAAAAGGAAAAATTGTGAAGTGAAATGAGAAATCTGAGAGAGAGAGAGAGAGAGAGAGAGAGAGAGAGAGAGAGAGAGAGAGAGAGAGACCGATATACAGACAGACTGGCGGTTCCACGAACTCTTGGTGGAGGGATGCAATGAATTTCTAGGAAGATCCTGCCAATTGTCAAAAGAATTACATGTAAACGATTTAGAATAAATCTGTAGATTTGATTAACCCCTTAACCGTGTATTTAACTGTAACTCAATGTAAAATGGACGGATATATCCGGGATCCCCAGTTAAGGGGTTAATGAAATATAACGTTCAGAATTGACAATGTATAAAAGCCATTTTAGTCTGGTTGTACAAAGCCATAGTGCAAAATCGAGTTTTCTATTGCTGGAAGCGAATTTTCCGATGACATTGTCTATGGATATGTCCATATCTTTGTGGATATAAATCAATGCTAATCCTCCGTTTAGACGATCATCTTCCGTAGAAGACGCATTTTTGGTGGGCCGGTGGGGAATGCACCCCAGTCATCCCCAACGTGGAACCGCCCTGTTCACAGGCCTGCTAATAATACAGTGGTTCGTCTATCGATAATCCAAATGACTAACTTTCCGATAACAGACAAAGAGCACTGGAGTGACATCAACTGAGCAGTTAACGTCGTTGGCGATCCGAATGAAAGGAAGACTGCATAATACACCGGTCGAACTCGCTTTTCGCTCTCTTTGTCTCTGTCTCTGTCTGTTTGTCTGTCTGTCTGTCTCCGCCTGTCTCTACCTCGCCAACTTGGGTTCGTTTCTGGTCTGCTCGTCTCGGGGAAAACTGCATCGATTGTACGCGTATAGAGACACTTATATCGCAGCAGTGGTTGCTCCAGCATTTTGGCAAGTGGGGGGAGGTCATTGGGGGTGTCAGCTTCTAAGTGTGGGGGCCAACCATTTGTCGATAGGTATGTAGTAGTAACTATAGGGTCCCAACCAGGGATATTTTTACACCCCTAACACCGCCAACACCCCCAGTTTGAGGTCGGCACCCCCCAAATTTGGTAATGTGACAATGGTATGCATTCAAAATGGATACTAATTAGCTCCGGACACACCCCCCCATTTGAGGTCAAAACCCCACAAATTCACAATCCTAGAAATATCCCTGGTATCAACAGGGGCCACTGCCACGAGAAACAGGCATTCAATAAGGGCACGGGCCCGCCCGACCCCCCCCCCCTCGCCCCTGTGGAGCCGCCACTGTATCGCAGACAAAGTAGCACAGACGGATTAACTTATTGTATCTGAGAATAACACTTTTCAGCAAACCAAATTAGCGCTGAAATATGTACAGAATGCGCGCCATCATCTAATAACACTTGTACTCTATGCGGATATCAGAGTTAATAAGTTTGCAAATGGGTCCATCCAGCATTCCTAGTTTTCGCATTCCTCTGTCAAAATCAGTAGAGAGCTATAATGAGATATCGACGGATCTTACTGGTCTGAAGCCTGTTTGCACTTGTGAATATTCGGAATCTCCGAAAAACAGCGGAAATTGTTATTGACAAACTTTGAATAGTTTATCGCACATTACATACATTGTACATATGTGTGTATGTGTACTGTGAGAATGACACATCGAAAAAGGCAGACAAATCGAAAATGGAAATACCAAAATGGAAATAGCAGCAAACTCTGAGGATTCAACGAAAGCACCAATGGCAATGGATACAATGCTTCGGCTTGGGCCGTTTCAGGGTGGATCAAAACCACGCTCAGACCGCGCTAAGTCCGTTTGCGTCTCCAATCCTATTTGCAATTTCGCGATGTAAAGTTCGAATTAAGTTCGATTTTTCGAAACAGGCGCAGACTCGTCGAGTTCAGCCAAAGAAACTGCCAAATGATTTTCAAAAGCGGCGTTTTAATGTATATATATATATATTGTATATATACATACACATATACACCGATTTTATATATATATATATATATATATATATATATATATATATATATATATATACAACGGACGCGTTGACATTGAAATTTTACTGCGATCGATCTTTCCAAGTGTCTGATATTTTTCCGCAGAGAGTCACTGTAAAATTTCTCGTCTGTTGTTAACGTCCTTCACAACGGCTGACCGAATGAAGATTTCATGGAACGTCGCATGCGATTGTTTTGTAAATATCTTTGTTATCCGTAAGCTCGTCCTCCAGAAAAGTTTCTATCGTTCAGCAGGTCGTTCAGACCGACTGAATTGACAATGAAACTCACAAGAAGGAGTTCACGTCGACAGATTGCTACGCGTGTAAAAGAAACAAACAGTTTTGCTGGCGACGAAATTGCTTATTAAGCGAAGACACTTAATTTCCATCACAAAAGACGTCGACGTCACAACGAACGCTATAAAGTGAACGCGGCTATCCTGGCGACCTGCTAATAGCGAGCTGGTATTTTTAAGGAGATTAGACTAGGTTCCGCTAGTGCTGCAATGTTTCGCCGGAGACGAGAAAGTACAGGTGAAGTATATATATAAGAAACCTTGAAAGGGTTTGAGAAAGTGCTGTTTAAGGATTGCCACTGCCGATTTTGTCTTCACAGTCGACATTAGACAGTCTTAGTAGCATTAAACTCTTATATACATATATCGATGTAGTGTGTGTCCACCCGTTTCTCGATTGGTGATTTCGCATTTTCTAAGTGCAGCGAACACCAATTTCAATTATAGCGCTACATAAATTCAGAAGATGCTACTTGCTAACTAGCGTTGCTTTTTGTGATATTGCGTAGCATGGGCGCCCGCAGAAAGTTTTCCAAGAGGGGAAAAACACATTTTAGTGCAATGGTCACGGTTAATATTTTAGCAAGGTTTTCAAATTTCGATGTGAAATATTGGTATTTGCATTTTCCAGGGGAGGGGCAAGTGCCCCCTCTTGCCCTAAAGTGCGGGCGCCCATGTTGCGTAGATACTTTGTGATGTTACAAAGATACTGTGTGATATTGCAAAGACCTTGCGATATTGTAGGGCCTAAAGATAGGTCGACTTTTTGATAACGTAAGGATATCTTGCGATATTTTAACTTGTGAGCTTGCTTACACTCTAACTCATTTGTGTACTGAACAGTCTTAGATATTTCTCAGTTCTGGTGCTACTTACTCGTCTATGTACAATGCACATTATTTAATAATTATTATAGACCGTAAAGTCCCATATTTCTTAGTCACACACTCGGTTTATAGGGAAGACCGAAACCTTATCTTCTTAGCAAGCGACTCTCGCCCCGGATTGACTTACAGTAGAAATATATAGGATAGATGATTTATAAGTTCTTTAGAACACCACATTACATTCCTATTCCACAATATGGCTTAATTAGTAATGGAATGGCTTAATTAGTAGGTCTCAAACTGGGCATTATACATTCATCAGTGGCGTAGCCAGGATTTTCCGAAGGGTGGTAGTGGTTATGTATGACCATTCGCAATTTAGAAAAATCCCGACAAGCTAAAAAAAGTCGTCACCTATTGTTTTGCTTTGCGCGTAAAACTATGATGATATTTTTCTTTGCTTCTTTGCAACTTTTTGCTACCTTAAACACGATTTTGGCGCCTGTCCACCCACAAATAATATTACGCAATAAAAATTTATATTGGACGGGCAACCAGGGGGGGTTAACCCAAACGCCACTGACATTCATCGTTACTACGCTAAATAATTATCCTAAAGTTCCTAATTCCCTTTTTACAGGGATCGAAACGGTTTGACTGGTCACAGAAGCGTCTCGTTGAGGGCCAAGATCTTTGTGAAGATGTTCGTGTCGAGATTTCGCGTCCTTCTGTCCTGTTTCTTTTGCCTGACAATTGACTTCGGTCTGGACAGTCAACTAATGAAATCGATGTACTTCCGGACTGTCCAGTGGTCAAATGGAACGAACGTCTGTGCCCTTCAGAATGCGACCGGACTTTCGGTGACCTCTTCAGTCGTGTCCTGTAGCGACCTGTGTCGAAAGTCCAGCGGATGCGCAAATTTCAACTACAACAGTGTTACCAAACAGTGCGGAACTTATGGAAGTAGTCGACCCATCTGCTATGGTTACGTCTCGTCGTCCTGTTACCATTATGAGGTAATACCATTACAGTTTTTTAATCCGGCCTAAGGAAGGAGTTCGCGAGAACTGTGCTGCGAAAGAAGCCATGCCGAATAATAATAATAATAATAATAATAATAATAATAATAATAATAATCATCATCATCATCATCATAATCATCATCATCATCATCATCATCATCATCATCATGTTCTCTGTCCTGAGACAGGTTCGGGGCTCCATTGATTCCATTCCTCTCTGCGTCTTGCTTCTTCTTTGATTTCTGCATAGGTCTTGTGACACTGTGCATCTATTTTCATCATCCAGTCCAGTAGCATCTTCCTTGGTCTCCCTTTTGTCTTTCTTTCTGATATACTTCTCTCAATTACTGTTCTGAGTAGTGATTCTTCCCATCGTACCTGTCCAATCCAGTTCCTCTGTCTTTTCTGATAGAGGAACCAGATCAAGACAATAAGATGAACCGGTAGACAATTAGATTGGTTCGTTTGACGTTTTTGTCAGAAATGCTTCTTACATTACTGTAGGCACGAAGGAACAGGGGAGAACTCTATCCCCAATCGAAACTAAACCGGCAGTGAGATTCTGCAAACTCCATGACAAATGATAAAAGTGTTGGGGGGATGTTGGGAGGGTGATTGTCAATATGCTGTTAAATAATCTGAAAACAAGCTCCAAATCTCAAGTCTTGAAACTGTCACCCTTAATATTTAGGATTGAGGGACTCCACAGATTTTCTTTAGAAGGTTCACGACTCTCCCCAAACCTTCTGGTCGTATCTGAAAATGTTAATCTGTCGAAAACTTGATGCCTCTCGTAGACTGGAACCTTCTGCTTACTTGCTTGGCTTGCATGATTCTACTAATACATAAATAGTAGTCGCATACATAAATAAATACATAGTAGTCGCATACTACATAAATAGTAGTCGCATTCATCTGGTCCTCTTTCCTTCATCGTCTGAAATTCATGTGACAGAAAGGATGATGTGATTCCATACTATTGCGTAATTACTAGTTTACTTGGGCGGGAAGATAGCAGTGATAACAACGTTGGGTGATGGAGCAGGAGGTCGCGGGTTCGTATCCCGCAGGAGCCCTAAAGGTCGACTCAGCCTTTTTCGTGGTGGTAAAATGAGGAGCAGTGGTATAAATCCCTGCGATAAGTCAAACAGATACGCCACGCGATACACTAGCCCCGTATGCGTGGTATTGCACGCCTGCCTGAGGGCCATAGCAACGGAGATCAGCGCCGCCCTATGAGCCCGTGAGGCTAGGGAAGGACTTTTTTGACTAATTTACTAGTAATAATTGTCAAAATAGAGAATTTCGTAGAAAATGGATTTCTGGTTTCTGTTTCAGGCGCAGTCCTATCCAACGAAAGCGGACACGGGCAAGAACTTAAACTCTACAATAATTCCAATTACTATCATCATCTGTTTAATTAATATAATGGCAAAATAAGGGGGTTGTCGCGGTTGAGGTCTTGGTGAGGAAAGGTGGAGTAGGATATGTTTGTGAAATCGATTTAGTTCCATGCAGTAGTGTGGAATACTACTGATGACATTTCATTTTGATGCTTAAATTCGATCTTTTACTGGAAAAGATAAAATTGTATAGCAAATGGAATTCTACACAGCGTGTGCATTAGGTTATTACTATAATGGCAAAATAAGGGGGTTGTCGCGGTTGAGGTCTTGGTGAGGAAAGGTGGAGTAGGATATCTTGGTGAAATCCATTTAATTCCATGCAATAGTGTGGAATACTACTGATGACATTTCATTTTGATGCTTAAATTCGATCTTTTACTGGAAAAGATAAAATTGTAAAGCAAATGGAATTCTACACAGCGTGTGCATTAGGTTATTAAAGACAATATGTTATTATTTGGTATTCAGCCGACCTTTGAAATTGTGTGCTTTTTAGGGAGATTAAATCGGCTGTAATTTGGCCTAGGTATATAATATATATATGTGTTCTGAGCTGAAAGGACCAGTGTTTTATCCAGACTATGGGGCCGTTTGGAGATTGACTTGGCTGGAGGAAAGACACAGTTCAATGAAAAATATGAGTCAGTGCTGGGATTTTTGGGCTTTTGGGGGTTTTTGACGGGGAGAGGGGATTTTTTTCCTGATCATGAATGTATGAAACACTGACAAGGACAATGGATCGAATCCAATGTCTGTTAAGATATTCTTTTGGCCGTAGTTTGTTCCCCCTCCAGTGGCGTAGCGTGGGTTGGAAGCGCCCGGGGCAAAAGAGGGATTTGCGTCTCCAACTTTTCATAGTTATCTCCCAAAATTCTTGACAAGTGGAAAAAGGTCCCTTAGCGGAAGTTAGCTAGCGTAATTTCATATTCCAATAATGGATTCAGAATTTCACACATAGTAGACCTACCAACAACTCTTCTCTTTGTCAATCGCATATGTTGACCTATTTGCCTATTTTATGTCGACCCCTGATATGATTTCTTATTGATTGCCCTTTTTTATTTTTTTTCATTTGGAACTTTGGTTCCCACAAAAATTTTGCTCCCGGCCGGGCGCCCATGACCTCCGCGAATTACGCCTCTGTCCCCACCAATCTGGACTTAGTCTAAGTTTGACCTGGCTTTAAGTCGGCCTTTATTTGGGGTGACGTCGGCAAATATCCTATGCATTATTCCGATTAATAAGACATTTTTCAATTACCCAATGTTCCATTTATTTTCTTCAACTTTTTATATCTTAAAACACTAATTATGCTCAACATGCACAAGAAACATTAGACCGATCTAAGCGAAGTTAATTGTGCATGATCTTCGTAGGAATACCGCCCGAGGAATGTCGCATCCCGTTTACCTACGACATGAAACTGTACGAAAACTGTTCGTTGAATTTGGTCGGTGACGGTTGCATGAACTGCATGGGAAAAAACTGGAACATTGTTAAATGCCAAAATCCAAACGGTAAATAATTTAAACCGAATTCGTCATGCAATTCCTACAATCAAAAACCTATCATGCAAGCTAATCAAATTTAATAAATATGCGTAGTGATCATTATCCCTATTGTTATTACTGTCACAATTATCTATCATTAACATTACTACTACTACTGCTACTACTATTACTACTACTACTACTACTACTACTACTACTACTACTACTACTACTAATACTACTACTACTACTACTACTGCTACTGCTGCTGCTGCTGCTACTACAGTAGTAGTGCTACTACTAGTAGTACTGCTGCTGCTACTGCTACTGCTACTGGTAGTAGTACTACTACTACCAGTAGTGGTGGTAGTAGTACTAGTAGTAGTACTAGTAGCAGTAGTAGCAGCAGTAGTAGCAGCAGTAGCAGCAGCAGCAGTGGCAGTAGTAGTAGTAGCAGTAGTAGTAGTAGTAGTAGTAGTAGTAGTAGTAGTAGTAGTAGTAGTAGTAGTAGTACTAGTACTAGTACAACTTTATTACTACATGGCGACGCCGGCGATCTCTTCCAGGCGAAAAGTAGTTGTAGTAGTTGTAATTTTTTTATTCATGCTCTTTGGTTTCCTTTTCCTGTTTAAGATTTCTTTCCTAAGATTCATGACGCGACTATCTCCGTTCCCACCTTTGCAAATCCTCTTCCGGTTCTTTCGATCAATCGATGGTTTGTCTTTCTCTATCGTTTCGACGGATCTCTGGACTTCGCCCGACCGTGGCAGGACTACAAGGACGGCTTCGGCAGTCCACCGAACGAGTACTGGCTGGGCCTCGAGAAGCTGGCCCAGCTGACCAACAGCGGCCAGTATCGTGCCCGTTTCGAGATGACGACCTTGGAGAACGGTTCCTATTTCTCGTCCGAGTACGACAGCTTCGTCATCGATCCGGAATCCAGTTGGTACGCCGTCCACGTGAGCGGTTACCATGGTGACGCCGGCGATCTTTTCAATGCGAAAAATCCGGTGGGCATACAGAACGGAATGAACTTTACCACCTACGATAGCGATAACGACCAAAGGGATCCCGGCGGGGGTAGCCCAGCAAGTAACTGCGCGGTCATGTTCGGCGGTAACGCGGGTTGGTGGTACAAGGACTGTTGCTCAAACATTTTGACCGGTACGCCAGGTACAAAATACTTTTATTTCAGGAACTTAGAGAATATTGGTATGGCACGTGACATCAGACTGAATAGTACCCGCGTTATGTTACAGCGCGTGTAATCGCGACAAATATGTCTACTCATCCTAGCATAACAATGGATTTTTACTTCACATAGATACAGTGGCGGATCCACCATGGACTGACTGATGCATTCTCCCCCCCCCACTGGGGTTACGGATGACCATTTTGCCTGTCAACCTATTTTCCGGTGAGTTTTAAAAAAAGTGAAAAATACTGTAATTGACATTTTTCTTGCTTGTCGGCCTTTTTGGCAAGGTTTCTTAACATTTAGTTAGCAAAACACTACTAACGATGACCTGTTTCTCTTTTTCTTGGGTTTTTTCTTCACTTTGCATCCCCCCACCAACTTCCAATAATTTTTTCATCCTCCCCTCTACCAAGAATTCCTGGAGCCGCCACTGATCGTAGCATATAGCAAAGGAGTTTTACTTCGCGTTTCGTGCATTTTAACGAGTGTTTGATTGGTCGGAGAAGGGTGGGCTGGGGAAGTTAATCCCACTGACTTGGATGCAAACTTTTGATTTTTGGCTGTACGGCCCCTTGGTTGTTTAAAATGTTGTAGTATGGGTTGATCAGTCTAAACCGGGTTTTGAAATGTCGAGCATTGAATTTATTAGCATCAACAATTAGTTCAACAAACGCTCTGGTCGAAAATGTAATTAATATAAATGTATCAAATTAATAGTTTTCAACGCAGAAGTCACTTGAAAACTATTCGTATTTCCTAATTTCAAGGTAATTCTAGATTCAGGTCAGCCGATCAATGGCGGCTCTAGGATTTGGCAAGTGGGGGGCCGTTGGGGTGTCAACTTCTAATCATGGGGGGCCATCCATTTGTTGTTTAATATATATAGCATTAAGTATAGGGTCCCAACTGGGGGGGCCACTGGGGGGCCAGGCACTCAATAGGGGGCACGGGCCCTCTTGGCCTCCCGGTGGAGCCGCCACTGCAGCCGATTATTATTGTGTTGAACGTCTGTTGTATAGGCTGTAGGAAATACAACTTTTAAATACACGAGATAACACTTTAGCAGGTTAGGTAAAAAGCAATCATTATATATATATATATACTCTATATATATATATACTCTATATATATATACATATATATATATATATATACCCCTATTGACTGGAGAATTTCCATCCAAGCACGCTATCGTGACGCCACATCTCAAGCGACCGGGCCTTGATCAATCGGATGAACCCAACTACAGGCCAGTATCAAACGTTCCTTTCCTATCGAAACTATTGGAGGGATCGTTAACAAACAACTGGTCGCATTTCTGACCTCGAATGGTCTGATGCCCAAAGATCAGTCCGCCTATCGGCGGCCATTCTACGGAGACAGCTGTCCTAAAGATTTTCAGCGACATTATCGATGCAATAACAAATGGGCGTATGGCACTTCTATGCCTACTCGATCTTTCCGCTGCCTTCGACGTAGTCGACCACGAGATTCTGATTCGTCGCCTCGAGGTATCCTACGGCCTGAAGGGCCTCCCTTGACCTGGATTAAGAGCTACCTCACCAACCGAACGCAGTCAGTCTGGTGGAACGATTGTATGTCTGACTCGCGTCGGGTCTATCACGGAGTTCCGCAAGGGTCCGTCTTAGGCCCTTTGCTTTCATCCTATACATCGCTGACATCAGACAGATTACAGAAGCCTTCGGTCTGGAGTCACATAGCTACGCTGATGACGGACAGATATACATGCCTGCCTTCTGACACCGAAATTGCATATCAGCGATTGCTGAGTGGACCGCTGCGAATCGACTCGCTTTAAACCCTGAGAAGACGGAGTTCCTATGGCTCTGCACTCCACGAAGGCAGCACCTCATCAGTCGGACCCCGTTCGTAGTAGGCGATGCCGCCATCGCCCCGTCGTCGACGATACGTCTATTGGGAGTCCAAATAGACGAGATCCTGTCCTTCAGCGCATATCAGCAGCATGATCCGCTGCTGTCACCACCAACTGCGAAGGATCAAGACGATTCGACAGTACATACCAGCGCAGGCAGCCTCACAGCTCGTACGGGCACTAATACTGTCAAGGATCGACTACTGCAATAGTTTATTATTCGGTCTTCCGGAGCGTCAGTTAAATCGGTTACAGTCGGTTCTAAACCTATCTGCACGGCTAGTCTTTCGAAGCCGCTGGCGCGAACGTCACGCCGCTGTTGCGAGACCGCCTTCACTGGCTTCGAGTCCAGGAACGAATCGTTTATAAGCGTTGCTGGCTCACTCATCGAGCTTTATACGATCCCTTCTGCCCCGACTTAGCCATGCTGATACAACGATCCACGGTGAACGAACGACGATCGCAGCTACGGTCTGGAAGTCGGGTCCAGCTGCTCGTCCCTGCTCCATCCAAGACCTCTAAGTTCGGTGAACGATCGGTCAGGCGGGGCAACCCGCTCCTGTGGAACTCTCTGCCAGACCGTGTGACTAATTCTGACTCTGTTGAGACTTTCAGAACGAACCTAAAAACACACTTATTTAACATCGCATATAAGTGACACATGTCAAAGCGCTCTTGTTTTTAGCCTAAGCTATGCTTACTGCGCTATAGAAGTTGTCTGATAATAATAATAATAATAATAATATAACCGGGTTTCTATTCAATGATCCAGTTGGCTTCAAAATACTTTCTACGACTCATATTAGCGATGAGCTTGTTTCTTGTTTCTTGCGAGAGATATTTAATTCACTGTTTTATTCGTTAATTGCCAGATTTAATAATGACCTTATAGTTATTTGGTGTTCTAGTAGTGCTAAATACTTGAATTTTTCTAGAATATCTACACATTAAAGACTGCAAAGTGTTGTCATTGATTCGTGATTGTCTTCATAAAACACTCGATGATGCTTCACAAAAGCAGCGCAGTCCAGAGATGTCCATAGGTCCATTTTTTAGAACCCAATCCAACCCAAACCATCAAATCTCCAACCCAACCCATGCCGATAATATGTTTAATTGACCCAACCCAACCCACTGTAATACATAACAGTTTCTTAAACCATGACTTATTTTCTGACCCAACCCAACCCAACCCAAAATTAATATGAAAAAGTCTGACCCTACCCAACCTAACCCAACACATGGGTTAACCCAATCCATGGACATCTCTGACTGATCTACTGGATCTGACAATGTCGGATTACGATTAAATATTGAGTGTAGCCAAGTGCATCACCCTTCAGCTGTTCTTAGAAGTGCCTTAGCTTTATCCAGTCAGTCAGTTAGCAGTGTTTATTCTAGGCCTTCTTAAGTGGGAATTTCCCCCCCCCACCCAAGTTTGAAAATTCCCCCCCAAATTTTTTTAGATGTTGGCTGGGGAATGGAAATTTCCCCCCAAACGTGTGGAAACTCAAACCTTGTCCCCCCAAACATTTCAAAATCCCCCCAATGTCAAGGGGGCTAGAATAAACACTGGTCAGTTAGTTAGTTAGAAATATACAATATGTCTGCTTCTAGTGACTTACAGTCTACAGAAAGTACAGTACTGCTCAAAAAATTGTGAACACTCGTTGATTTCGAAGCAAAACGTATTTTTTCTACTGTATTTTACATTAATGATACTTTAATGGCAAACACTATCGCCCTATTATTATTAACCCCTTAACTGGGGATCCCGGATATATCGGTCCATTTTACATTGAGTTACAGTTAAATACACGGTTAAGGAGTTAAAAGTACAAGACCTTCTTGAATCTCTTGATATGTTTAATGCTTAACGATCATCGGCCGACTGCCGACTGTCGACTGACTGGAGCAATCGTCAACTCCGTATATTAATATTAACTCACATCAGGTTACAACAGGTTAGCCCATACAGACAGACGACAGGCTGCATGCAAGCTAGCTAGCAGGTTCCTATAAAGCATTGCTCGATGGAAGAGAGGAAGAGGAAGGGGCAAATGGAAAAAGACCACCCAGGTATTTTAAATATAATGTCAAGGTGATGCTAGTGCTACATAATGCCAGTTACTTTAAACGCTATCCACTATAATACTATTCTAGAATTGATGTACAGAAGGCTATTGGCTAGATATGCAAAAATAGTTGACCATTTTTCGTGGCATTTCGAACGCTCTAGAATACAATTGAGACCGAATATACTGATTATTATAGTACGGTTTGATGCAATGAATATGGGGACACAAGAAAATGTGGATATAATTCGTGTCATCACTCTTCTGAAATTTTGCATATCTATAACCTACTGTAGCAATAGTCCTTCTGCAGGCCAATGTCAAACAGAGTATCAATTTTAAGATATTTTTCTGATCTATAAAACCTGTGATACAAGAAACTAGCTATCTTAAGGCCCCTCTTATCTCTCGATCGACTTTGTAGACATTTGACAGAGAATAGATTTCTGGAAGACTTTGTATAGTGTCGTTTGACATAGCTCACTATTTTTCGTGGCATTTAGAACGCTCTAGAATAAAATTGAGACAGAATATGCTGATTATTCTAGTACAGTTTGATGCAATTTAGACAGATACACAAGAAAATGTGGATATAATTCGTTTCTTCACTCCTCTGAATTTTTCATATCTATAGCCTTCTGTATATCAACCGTAGAATACTGTAGTATCATTAATGAAAAATACAGTATTGGTGTTCTTGGTTGTGATTGCAATGTTTTAACAAGCCTTAAACTTCATTTTGCTTCGAAATCCACGTGTGTTCACAATTTTTTGAGCAGTACTGTAGTTGCTGTATTTTTGTGATTTATGGAGAAATTTCGAAGGTTCTAGACAGCAACCGTAGACGCAACATCCCAATAGTTAAATACAGTCAGAGATCGTCTAAATTCTATTAAAATACACATTGAAGGAACACCATATACGAGAGAGAACATATGCGGTTGTTCTTATATCCTACCTCCTCTGCATTCCTCTTTTTATCTTCAATTTCTGAATATGATTCCCTCATCATCCTTCTCTATCTCCAGGGGCGCAAACACGACCCGTGTCCCCATGTCCTGATACGGGTACTTTTTGCGAAGGTCGTGCCCTATTGGGTGTGGACATGGATGTTTTTTGGCTATGAAATAAATACAATTGTCAGAATTCCAGAATAGATTAGCATAAGAACAGAATAGAGTTCCCGTTGTAGTCAGATTTGTACGTTGTGTTCACAAATTATCGTATATTGGCCTACATCTTTAACGTCTTAAAAAGTCCGACAACCAAAAAAGAGGTCATCGCTGGTTTTTTGTGGTTCTTTAGCGTCCTGAAAAGTTTGACAATACAATGTGTTTTCTGTCGAAAAATGAGGACACGACCGTTTTTCTAACAAGGTTTGCGCCACTGTCTATCTCTCTCTCTCTCACTCTCTCTCTCTCTCTCTCTTCTCTCTCTCTCTCTCTCTCTCTCTCTCTCTCTTGCAATGGTTGGCCGTCGGATATTTCTGCTGACGACCTTCTAAGTCAAGGCTACTTCTAGGATTATAAATTTGGGGGAGGGATGTTGATATATTCTGGGGTTCCCCTCCCTCCATTATGGCGAGCGATAGCATCTTAGCTGTTTCATAATTATAGGGGTGTTGCTCTCAGATTGGGGAGTGCTGGGGGTGGTTGGGGGGTGTAAAAATATCTCTGCTCTTAGCGTCCAGCTGCTGCTGTTGTTGACACGTGTCAGTAGAGTGGCGCAGTGGAATGTGCTGGACCAATTAAGTTCATAGCACAGAGGGCTATGGAAGAAAACCACGTGTGCTGAAGTAGAACATTTACTAATGCCTACTGTCATATCTTTAAAAGATCGTCACAAACAAACAAATTTCAGCAACAACACGGCTCAGAGTTCTTCAAAGCTATATTTGGGCAGTTCTGATGTACGGATCAGTGACATGGACGTTGACAAAAACAAGAGGAAGGAAGCTAGAAGTCGCAGAGATGCGGTTTCCAGTGGCGTAACTAGGGGGCGGGGGCACTTTGTTGACTGCCCCCCGGGCCCCGGGCGGGGGGGGGGCCCCGAAGAGGGGTCTAAGCTAGGGTTAGGTTAGGGTTAACCCTAACTTAAACTTAACCCTAACCCTAGAAATGATGGGAATGATGCAGTGAGGACCTTTTTTTGCTCGTCAGGGCTAAAAAGGAAAAGTCGGAGATGATAACGTTTTGTTTTTTTTTGCTCGTCAGCTCGAAACTCTGAGGCCCCCATGTCAAAGATGGCCCCCGGGCCTCCAAAAGTCACGCTACGCCACTGGCGGTTTCTCAGATGTATGTAAACTAATTTCGCGGACAGGAAAAATAACCGATGAAGAAGTATTAAAAACCTCTGACGTAAAAAGAAAATTTTGCTAAAAACCATAAGAAAGCAACATTTGGAATTTTTCGATATCTTATTAGAAAGGATGGATTGGAAAATCTAGTCATAACAGGAAAATAGATGGTAAAAAGCAAACGCAAGAGCAAGACAACGAATACAGTATACAGAAAGTCTAGAGAAGCAACAAGAATGATTGAAGACGACATCGGACTGATGATAAGGAGAGCCAGAAACAGAGAAGAGTGGAAATCCATGGTCGCCGACGTAGCAATACATGGCATATGAAGAAGAAGATGAAGAAGAAAAGAAGAAGAAGAAGAAGAAGAAGAAGAAGAAGAAGAAGAAGAAGAATGAAGAATGTTATTTTTGCGTCTGCATCCTCTTTGCACTTTCCCGATAAAAGTTGGAATTAATTTCGATTTTTCCATACAAGCACAGACTCGTAGAATTCTATCAAAGAAACTGTCAAATGATCATCTCAAAGACGACGATTTATAGCGGACATGTTGACATTACTGTACAGTACTGCTCAAAAAATTGTGAACACTCGTGGATTTCGAAGCAAAACGTATTTTTTCTACTGTATTTTTCATTAATGATACTATTCTACGATTGATGTACAGAAGTCTATAGGCTAAATATGCAAAAATAGTTGACCATTTTTCGTGGCATTTTGAACGCTCTAGAATACAATTGAGACCGAATGTACTGATTATTATAGTACGGTTTGATGCAATGAAGATGGGGACACAAGAAAATGTGGATATAATTCGTTTCATCACTCTTCTGAAATTTTGCATATCTATAGCCTACTGTAGCAATAGTCCTTCTGCAGGCCAATGTCAGAGTATCAATTTTAAGATATTTTCTGGTCTATAAAACCTGTGATACAAGAAACTAGCTATCTTAAGGCCCCTCTTATCTCTCGATCGACTTTGTAGACATTTGACAGAGAATAGATTTCTGGAAGACTTTATATAGTGTCGTTTGACATAGCTCACTATTTTTCGTGGCATTTCGAACGCTCTAGAATAAAATTGAGACAGAATATACTGATTATTCTAGTACGGTTTGATGCAATGTAAATGGGGACACAAGAAAATGTGGATATAATTCGTTTCTTCACTCCTCTGAATTTTTCATATCTATAGCCTTCTGTACATCAATCGTAGAATAGTATCATTAATGAAAAATACAGTATTGGTGTTCTTGGTTGTGATTGCAATGTTTTAACAAGCCTTAAACTTCGTTTTGCTTCGAAATCCACGTGTGTTCACAATTTTTTGAGCAGTACTGTACATTGCCAACGCAATTGTTTTCCCCTTTTGTCTTGCAATTTCTCAGCAATAAGTCAAATGCCAATGCCTTTCGTCTGTTGTCAAAGTCCTCCACTGCGTCTGACCGAATGTAGAATTCACGTAGCGAAACGTCAAACAACAAGCGACTGTTTTGCAAATGTCTTTGCTATTCGTTGGTTCCGAAACAAAGATTCGCACTGCCAGTAAGCCTTCAGACCGACTGAATTGATAATGAAGCTCACAAGAAGAATTCATGTTGACAGATTGCTACGCATGTAAAAGAAACAAACAGTTTTGCTGGCGACGAAATTGCTTATTAAACGAAGACACTTAATTTCCATCACAAAAGACGTCGACGTTGCAACGAACGCTATAAAGTGAACGCGATTCTTCGGGAAACCTGTTTGTGGGCTTGGCTTGTCTTTTGAGGAAGATTTGGACCAGTTTTCTGCTCTTGTTAGAAGATCACGCGCCGGAGACGATAAAGTGCAGGTGAAATGCGGAAAACTACAAAGTGCTTGAGAAAAGTGCTGCTGTTTAAGGATTGTCACCGTCGATTTTGTCATGATGGTCGATAATCGAATAATCGACAGTATTAGTATTATAACATTTATAAGTGTATACTGACTGTGCTCATCCATTTTCGGTTGATGATTCTTACTTTTCTAAGTGCACCTGCGTAGCCTTGCGGGATAATGCTGCACAGTTGCGATCTTGTTTAGACTCGAAAGAGTTTCAGAATACACTGTAGTTACAGTAGAAATTCTCATCTGTGGTCAGTGTATAAGACTTAGTATCATTTCTGTTCTGGTGCTCAGTCATCTATTGAACGTCCCATGTCCGTAAAGTCAACTCCTGCAGCGAAATTTGGCTTAATTAACATTTATGGTTTTGGTACTGGGTATTATCTATATAAAACGTGGATCTTGGGACAGTAATGGCAAACTATCCCAGATGAATGGCTTATAACACCTACGTCGCTGATTGCCTAGACCAGACCGGAGATAAGCGCCGGAATATAACGCTCGGACTCGAGAACGAGACCTATCTTTGCAAACTATCTATGTATTCATCAAAACAACGCTTATGCAAACTGTCCATATTTTAATTCTGACAGGGTTCTAAGTCGCTTGACTGGTCACAGAAGCGTCTCGTTGAGGGCCAAGATCTTTGTGAAGATGTTCGTGTCGAGATTTCCCGTCCTTCTGTCCTGTTTCTTTTGCCTGACAATTGACTTCGGTCTGGGCAGTCAACTGATGAAATCGATGTACTTCCGGACTGTCCAGTGGTCAAATGGAACGAACGTTTGTGCCCTTCAGAATGCGACCGGACTTTCGGTGACCTCTTCCGTCGTGTCCTGTAGCGACCTGTGTCGAAAGTCCAGCGGATGCGCAAATTTCAACTACAACAGTGTTACCAAACAGTGCGGAATTTATGGAAGTCGACCCATCTGCTATGGTTACGTCTCGTCGTCCTGTTAC
>CM030872.1:2512612-2552612 GCA_018105865.1 Metaphire vulgaris
ATGAAGAAAGTTCAAAATTAAGAGCGCTTTACAGTCCAAATGATTTCTGAAAGAAGAATGTTTCGAGTTTCCGCAGGAGCTGTTCAGGGTCAGTCTCTGTCGTAATATCACTCAGTAGAGATATGATGGATCCTTCTAAAGTCTAATAGCAGCGATCCTAGTAGCGACATCTGCCGAAAAAAGCTGAAAGCAGTAGAAAAAGCAGAACTAGTTTTATTTTTTTATTCATGCTCTTTGGTTCGCTTTTCCTGTTTAAGATTTCTTTCCTAAGATTCATGACGCGACTATCTCCGTTCCCACCTTTGCAAATCCTCTTCCGGTTCTTTCGATCAATCGATGGTTTGTCTTTCTCTATCGTTTCGACGGATCTCTGGACTTCGCCCGACCGTGGCAGGACTACAAGGACGGCTTCGGCAGTCCACCGGGCGAGTACTGGCTGGGCCTCGAGAAGCTGGCCCAGCTGACCAACAGCGGCCAGTATCGTGCCCGTTTCGAGATGATGTCTCTGCAGAACGGTTCCTATTTCTCGTCCGAGTACGACAGCTTCGTCATCGATCCGGAATCCGGTTGGTACGCCGTCCACGTGAGCGGTTGCCACGGTGACGGCGGCGATCTTTTCAATGCGAAAAATCCGGTGGGCGTACAGAACGGAATGAACTTTACCACCTACGATAGAGATAACGACCGAAACGGCCTGAACAATAATCCGCCTGTGAACTGCGCCATCATTGCAGGTGGTAACGGGGGCTGGTGGTACAACGCCTGCAGCGCCTTTTGTCTGACCGGCCTGGTGGGCGATTATAGCTTTTACAACAGACAACCTTGGAATGCGGGTCTGATGTCTGACCCCAAACTGAACAGTACCCGTGTTATGCTACAGCGCGTGTAATCGTGACCAATATCCGTCATCCTATAGCATAACCGCTCTACCGGACACTGTAACCTTTGACTTTGGTAGACGCCATGCGTACGGCGCTATATAAATTGTCTGAATAATAATAATAATAATAACAACAATAATAATAATAATAATAATAACAATCAGTGACGGTTCCACGTGGGGGATGAGTGGGGATGCATTTCCCTACAGGACTTTTTTTCGCTCGTGAAACCTATCTTTGGGTAAAATTTTAGTAAAACTACGGGGGGAACTGCGGATGACCTTTTCTTTTTGCTTGTCAACCTAGTTTTTTTCCGGTAGAAGTGTAGTAAAATTAGAGATTAAATTCCCTTTAGTCAGCCTTTTCCGGCAAAGTTTATTGATTTTTTCCTTTTATTTTAATTTCCCTCACCAACTTCCTGTGAATTCACTTCGCCCCCTCCCCCCCCCATCATGACATCCTGGAACCGTCTTTGATAACGATGTATATTTACTTCACATTTCGTGCATTTTAACGAGTGTCCGATTTGTGGGACAGGAGCTGGCGATATTAGTCCCACTGGCGTGGATGTAAACTTTTGATTTTAAGAAGTACGCCCCTTTGTTGTTTAAAAGCGCCATAGAACTTTCATTTACTTACTTACTTTCTTGAAATTGGTTGGCCTAGAGTGTATGGGTCGGCCAGCCCATGAAAAATCGAACATTAATTTTAGTAGTACATGTATCAAGATTGCTTTTAAGAATTCTCTGATTATTAAATGCAATTTAGATAACAATAATCAAATGAGTGGTGTTTGATCGTTAAATGAAAGAAAATAACTCGTGTTTCCCAATAGGGGTATCCAGTGTTTACCAACAAAGTCAGGTTGCTCCACCCACTGATGGGCTGAAACCATAGAAACCATTGTCGTCTATTAATAGACGCCAATGGCAGAAGCAGATTTCTTGCTGGTGGGCATAGATCAGTGACCATAGAGATTGTTCTGGATACTCCTATTTAAACGTTAGTTCAAGTTCAGTGTTTTGAACCCCTGTTGTCAAAAAATCCACAGCGCACCCATTTATAATATGTTCTGGATTGCAGTAAGGATAAATTATAATTATTATTATGAAAACACTTGAATTATAGGTACGTCATTGCTAACTAAAACTAAGACTCTCTTTCAAATTAACCTGAGATTTTTTGTTAAAATATATTCTATGATGAATGTTGACAATGTTGCTGCCATAGACATCGTGAAAGTGACTGCTTTTTGTAGATATGTTCTTTATTACATGTTTGCATTTTCCATGAAATCTACACATTAATTACTGCACAATGCTGTAAGTACTGTATTCACAAACTGAAATATTATGTGTTCTTAAAGCAGTTGTTGATGTTTCATAAAAGCAACGCAGTCTGATTACCCCTTCCCGAATTTTGACCTCCAGTGAGGCGAAGGAGGGCACAAATTCAACACGTTCGACTCCCGATGGAGAGGATTAGTCCTTGAACAGTGTGTGTGTGTGTGTGTGTGTGAGTTTGCGGGGGGGAGTGGCGGCTCCACATGGGGGCTCGTGTCCCCTATTAAATGCCTGGCCCCTCAATGCCTCCCCACTGTTGGGACCCTATATTTACCACTGCATACATATCAACAAATGGTTGGAGCCCCATGCTTAGAAGTTGCCACCCCAACGGTTGGATGCATTCTTGATGAAGACGTCACTGGTGTATAGGGGTATCCAGTGTTTACTAACAAAGTCCGGTTGCTGCGCCCACTGGTGGGCAGAAACCAGAGAAACCATTGTCGTCTATTAATAGACGCCAATGACAGAAGCAGATTTCTTGCTGGTGGGCATAGATCAGTGACCATAGAGATTGTTCTGGATACTCCTATAGTAATTATATTACACAGGATTGGTCTCCATGGAAACATTTGAATATAAATTACAATCGTCGCCATCTTTATTTCGCTGTGAAAATTGAGTGACAAACTCGAATTTATTAACCCCTTAACCGGCCATTTATTTGTTACGTAATGCAAAATGGACGAGTATTCTCGGGACAGCCGGTTAAGGGGTTAATTAAATAGAAAAACCTGTGTGAAGTGTAATTTATGGACGACGCTTTAAGCGGGAGGTAGGGGTGGGGGAGGGTGTTTCAGAGATTTTTACAGACTATAACAAGGGGACGGAGTCAAAGCCTTCAGAAATAGCGTGACGTAATTTATGGCGGGCCCCTATCTCCAAGTGACAAAACAGAGCGATGATCGTTAATCCACGCGGCGAAATTGCAGTGACAGATCGAGCCAAGATATTGATCGAAATTATTACCGGTACTTTTCCCTTCACGATCATTATATTCACAAACGCCATTTGGTAGATATTTAAATCACCACCGACGGCATACATATTGTCAGTGGCGTAGCCAGGGTTCCCGAAGAGGGGTTGAACGCCTACATTTTCGAACAAAAGTCTAGAGGGGAAAAAGAGCTGTCACGCAGTGGCGGTTCCAGGATTACTTGACCCGGCAATTCTGTGGCCCTACTGGTCCCAACCGAACGGGGTCCCATCCTGGCCCCTTGGGGTCCCATCCTAGTCCCTCGTGGCTCCGCTACTGCAATATCGTCTAAGCTTCCACTAGGCGACTTCCCGAACGAACGCAAAGTTCGTCTTGTCTCGCCAGGATGAGAAACAATCATAGAATAAGGAGCCATCCATAACTGTCGTAACGCGATTTTGGCAGTTATTTTACCCCATCCTTCGTCACACGTCGTCACAAAAAGTCAGACCCCTCAAATATGAAGTCAAAACGCGTTAACCCCACCCCTTCTACTCGTCTTTTCGAAAAATCTTGGCAAACAAAAAAGGTCATTCTCATCTTTCTCCGTGTTCTTTTTACTTTCCGAATGTGCTGACAAGCAAAAAAGAAAAGGTCGCCACCTAAGAAATGTAGTATTATGTGACGTCACATTTTCGGACCGCTTCCATCGTCACACATCGTCACAAATGTTTGAACCCCCCTCTAAGTGCGTTACGTCTTTTGTGGATGGCCCCTAACCAACTAGCAACTGGCCATAAATTACAATGGAACTCGCTAAAGCAGGATTGCCAAGGCAGAGGGCAGCATAAAGATACGAAGAGAAACATTGAACTCACTATGGACAAAATTAATCGCAATGTCTTATCCTTGTTAGATATATTTAACGTCAGAAGTCGTGGCCATAAAATGCACGTAAAATTTAATGCCCTCTGTTACGATCGATAGTTTATTGGAAAACATCGCTCCGTTTGGCTGTCCCATGGGGAGGGACCCTCAGGGCTTATGAGATAGCGGAGAGATTTATTAATATAACCGCACATAAATCTACTACTACTACTACTTACTACTACTACTACTACTACTACTACTACTACTACTACTACTACTACTACTACCACTGCTACTGCTACTGCTACTACTGCTGCTACTACTACTGCTGCTGCACTACCACTACTGCTGCTGGGCTACTACTACTACTACTGCTACTGCTGCCACTACTACTATCTGTCTACCACCACTGTTACTGCCACTGCCACCACCAAACCAAACTGCTGAATCACCACCACCACTGCTCCACCAATCAACGATGATCTACTGCTGCTGCTTGGCATGAATCAGCCCGGATTTGTGGGGTGGGGGGAGGGGTAGCGGTTACTCCACTATTTGGCAAGTGGGGCTGATGAGGCGGAAACTTCTACGCATGGCTGCAAACATTTTTATATCAGCACATAGAGGAAGACCCCTGTGTAGCCTCCTTGGGAGGGATTGGGTAATTATCCCCCAAAGTACTAGATTACCCCAAATTACAAAAATTTAGGCTAAGAAAAGCAATTCGTTGTGCAATTCGATTACAATTTCTCACTACGCCGCCACCCCACCGAACTGCCATAAATCCCCACCCCAATCCCCCATGCAGTGGCGGCTCTAGGATTTGGCAAGTGGGGGCCGTTGGGGTGGCAACTTCTAATCATGGCGGCCAACCATTTGTTGTTTAATGCATGTAGCATTAAGTATAGGGTCCCAACTGGGGGGCCACTGGGGGGGGTCAGGCACTCAATAGGTGGACTCAATAGGTGTACCCCCCGGTGGAGCCGCCACTGCCCCAATGGCAGATAAGAGTGTATGCAGCCCTGATAGGAGAGCGGCTTCTGTCGAATTAAAATAGAGATGATTAATATTAAGTGAATTTTCAAACAGATCGCTCACTGTCTATATCCTTTCATCTGCCATTGGAGATCGAATGTGGCCGGGGACGGTGAATGGACGGAAAAAGCATTATCAATCATCGGCCTCCGACCTATTACAGGCGCCAGACGCCATATTGTCCGTCGTCACTTTTTTTAAAGCTGCACGTTAAGTGTTTTAGCGCTTGATTGATTTTCGTCGATCGCTGAAATGACGGATGGGGGAGTGACAATTCTGGCGAGCGTCATCCCATCGCTAAGAATATTCATGACCCTGGAAGGCCTGGAAAATATGGCAACGGAATTAGAACTACCTGCATCGTCTTAGAAAAATTTGACGGTGACTTAACGTTCGCAGCGAATAAATCCGGTTATCCTGGATGACGATAATGCATTGCGCATGTCAATTTTAGGCGAATTTGTTTAATAATTTATTTATTTATTATTTTATTTTAAATTAGTAAGCAAGCAAAATCTCGTGAATTTATATAGCGATCTTGGAGAAGAATAAGAACAGGCATAAGAAAATCATCATCATCTTCGTCATCACCATCATCATCATTAGTATCAGCATCATCATTAGCGTCATAAGTATCTTCATCATTATCACCACCAGCATCATTAGTATCATCATCATCACCATCATCATCATCATCATCATTAGTATAAGCATCATCATCATCATCATCATCGTCGTCGTCATCGTCGTCATCATTAGTATCAGCATCATCATTAGCGTCATAAGTATTTTCATCATTATCACCACCAGCATCATTAGTATCATCATCATCACACCATCACCATCATTCATCATCATCATTCATCATCATCATCATTAGTATAAGCATCATCATCATCATCGTCATCATTAGTATAAGCATCATCATCATCATCGTCGTCATCGTTGTCGGCTGAAAGGAGACCCGTCTGGAAAACGGGACAGACGGCCATTGTGAACTGAAAATGACCGTCCATAGAAAACCAAGACGAAGGAACAAGATGAACGGACCCCGGCTTTAGAGATGGGCGGCGAAGAGTGAGAGCAACCCATCAGTCCTATACAATGGTGATCGGCTGATGGTTGAAATCACTGCAGATGGATGGAAGATTAACTCGAAAGGAGTGAAATTGCTCGCAGGTTTACCAAAAGATTTTTGTGTGATTTTATCAACAGCAACCATCATCATCATCATCATCATCATCACCACATCACCACCACCGTCCACCGTTTCTACCACCAACTGCAGCAGCACCTTCTCTCTAGCCTCAGATTCCGTTTTTCCCTAATTCCTTCTTCCTGCGAAAGGCATACTGTACTTGGTATAAATGTCTGTCCAAGGTAGGCCTCTGTCTGTTTGTCTGTCCGTCTCTGTCTGTCTGTCTCTCTCTCTGGCTCTGGCTCTTTTTCTCTCTATCACTTTTCTTCTCTTTCTCTGTCTCTGTCTCTGTCTGTCTGTCTCTCTATCTCACTGTCTGTCTGTTTCTGCCTCTCTGCATGTCTCTCTGTCACTCTCTGTCTGTCTGCCTCTGCCTCTGTATGTCTCTGTCTGTTTCTGCCTCTCTGTCTGTCTGTCTGTCTCTTGTCTGTCTGTTTCTGCCTCTCTGTCTGTCTGTCTCTCTCTGTCTGTCTGTTTTTGCCTGTCTGGCTGTCTTGTATGTATGTATGTCTGTCTGTCTCTCTCTTTCTCTCTCTCTCTCTCTTTCTCTCTCTCTCTCTCTCTCTCTGCTCATCAGTACAATTACAGGTCAAACTGATGACCAACGAATTCAATTACTCGATTACCGTGGCACTACAAATCAAGCAAAAACCAGCTGAGGAACGGATCATCCTTCACGCTAATCTGCGTCTCAACGGGCCATGGAAAGTGCTCCAATGACGCTCAGTCCCTCAAAGGAATTCCACGCCCATCAACAGTCCCCAGATACTCAATGGAAATGACTAGGAGCCGAAGAGGATGAGGGAGCGGGAGGAAAAGGAGCATATGCTTCCGGTTGGGGCGGAAAATGTCAAGCAACTGCCGATTGCTAAAGACGAAGATGGCCGTCGTTGGCAGATGTGTGCGAGTAATTGGATTTTCGACGTGAAAATGATTTCCAACTTCGATCGGCGTTACACGATTTATGAGCCACGGTGTAGCGTCTTTAGAACACAGTTTCAAATATAGCGAGGAGATCGCGAAATCGAAGTGCCTAATCATTCCTAATGATACCGATTAACTACTGTATAGTATATATATATATATATATATACACTGTGTTCGCAAAAAGTGGTCCAGTGGAATATTGCAATAACTACCTCGAACCTTTATTCATTTTGAAAAAATTGCAAATAAACAAAGATAGGGCCTACTGTATTCTATGACAGCCGATCACAAAGTTGCGAAGACTTTAAACTATTCTATTCTATTCTATTATATTCTATTCTACATGACGATTTGTATAGCGCGTTAACATAGCTGGGGCCAAAGTCAAGAGCGCTTTACATAGATCAATCGTACGATCTTTTAAAGAGGTGCATTTTAAGTTTGATGGCGAACGACTCGAAGGCTATAGTTAGCGAAGACTAGTTAACGATTTCTAATGAAAGTTTGTGCTAATGACACAAATAGATATCATTTGACAGAGAATTGTTTTCTGGAAGATAACATTTGTTTCATTTTGTATAGGGTCGTTTGACATAGCTCACTTTTCGTGGCATTTGGAACGCTCTAGTATAAAACTGAGGCAGAATATATTGACTGTTCTAGTATGGTTTGATGCAATGAAGATGGGGACACAAGAAAATGTGGATGAAATTCGTTTAAACACTCTTCTGAATTTTTGCATATCTATAGCATTCTGTACATCAATCGTCGAATAGTATCATTAATGAAAAAAATACAGTATTGGTGTTCTCGGTTGCGATTGCAATGTTTTAACAAGCCTTAAAGTTCGTTTTACTTCGAAATCCACGTGTGTTCACAATTTTTGAGCAGTTCTGTAGTATAGAAGTCTTTAGATTTCTTCCTTAGAACAGCTGGCATAAGTGTTTGTTCTACGTGTGCTTAGAATGGACTTAGAGTAGACATTGGACGAGATGAAATGCAAGACAAGACAAGCCTCTTCTCAATGCCAACATCACATTAGTCATGATCATGATAATGATGATGATGTTTATGATGATTGTGATGATGATTATGATGATGATGATTATGATGATGATGATGACGACGACGATGATGATGGTGTTAGTGGTGGTGATGATGGTGATGATGACGATTATGATGATTATGATGATGATGACGACGATGATGATGATGATGGTGGTGGCGATGGTGATGATGATGATGAGAATTATGATAAAAATAATGACGAGATTGATGACAAGAATGATGATGATGAGAATGATGATGATGATGACATCAAGAACTCCTTGATGACCATTTTGCAAATAGACTTTTTACTCCAAAATTCGGGCTGTGGTGTCCTTACCCTATTCCGGAACCCTGGTTACGCCACTACTCTCCGGTGATCTAAGAAGCATCAGGTTTTGGGTGTTGTTGGAATTGGCGAGTTAGGTCCGCGATGCGGAAAGATTTCTCGCGCAACGGGAACTAAAATGCCAGAAAACGGCGGATATTGTGGCGTAAAGAAAAAGTATAGTCACAGATGTTCGTCCAATTTTGCTGCCAGCGGATGTGCTGTTCTCTCGTTTCTGAAATCTGATCTACTGATCCGAACGTTTTAAGAAGAGAGTTTCCAAGAACACTGATAACAAAAGTAATAAATCGAGGAAGGGAGAGATAGAGAGAGGGCGAGACAGATAGACAGACAGAGAAAGAGATACAGATAAAGGCAGTAGACAGTAGATACATGAGAGAGTGTAGACAGAGATACAGATAGACGGAGAGAGAGGGGGCAGCAGGCAGATATACAGATACTCAGTGAGAGAGAGAGATAGAGAGAGATAGAGGAAGAGAGAGGCAGTAGACAAATAGACAGATATACAGCTAGACAGAGACAGAGAAAGAGCGACAGAGATAGAGAGAAAGAAAGAAAAAGCGAGGCAGAAAGAGAGAGACAGAGACAGAGACAAAAAGAGAGACAGACAGACAGACAGAATGATAGAGAGACAGAGAGAGACAGAGAGAGACAGACAGAGACAGACAGAGGCAGACAGAGACAGACAGAGACAGAGACAGACAGAGACAGACAGAGAGAGATGGAGAAGAAACTGAGGTCGTAGGGTCCTATTATAAATTTTCGTGTCATTTTCATCAACTGTCTCTCAGCATTAGGTATCTATGATTATTCTGGAATCTAGAGCGGGTAACATTTTCTTTTTCACTCAATCAATCATTCAGTTCCTTTCTCCCTCTCCTTTCTTCTCACTTTCAAATCCGTCCTTCCCTCCTTCCTTCATTCTACCTTCGTCTCTTATAGCTTCGGGTGGAACATCGAGTTTCCTCGCTGGAAATTCGGTACAAATGAGATTTTGACGCTGACAGAAAGCAACTCGGAAAATGAAATTTAATCTTATCCGATAAGAACGATTGTGCACAGTGGCGGCACCTGGCGGTGGCTTTGGACAACCTGTCTGCTTAAAAAAAACCTCCCCTCGGGTTATGAACCTTGACCCCGCAGCTTCCCAGAATTCCTGGCGAGCGAACGAACGAACGAAAGAAACGAAGACGCGCAAACTAATTAACCACTTAACTGGGTGCTCCGAGTAACGCAGCTAACGCTCGTCCATTTTACATTGAGTTACAAATAGTTGCCCAGTTAAGGGGTTAACGAATGAAAAGAGTAAAGTAAGCTTGGATGGATGAAATCAAGTCAAAGCAACCAGCGACTGTTTTTAAAGCAAAAATCATCAATTGTATGTAATAGTAAGCGCAGGTGCCAACAGGAGGGTCACTGGGGGGACAGGCATTCAATAGGGGTACGGCCCCGGGAGCCCCCCCCCCATCCACCATGTGGAGCCGCCATTGCTACTAAAATGGCGCTATAGAAGTCAACTAACAATAAAATCCAGTACGCATTGTAGCTTTACGTTTGGTTAGGTCCGGTTTTTCCCAAGATACTTTACAGTACTGTTGCTGGGCAAAAGCAGTATGCGAATACTCGTTTCGCTATCCGTGACTCCGTTAGTACCGTCATGACGTCAGCAATCAACTTGCCTCGTCATGAACGTCATGACGTCAGCAGTTGTGACGAGTTTCCTGTCTTTGTTACGACTTCGCGTACAGTTTTGCATGACGGAACGTGCCAAAAACGTCGTAATAATACATGAAGTCTGTCACGTACTGAAAAAGTTAGAGGGTGACAAATCGATCGGTTGGCTGGCTGGGAAGGCGGGGGAGAGGAAAAGGAGTGACGCGTGAGGAGTGACGTTAGACTAGAAGCTGCGTGGACATGTAGTGGTGCGGTGACGACCTTTAAAATCCAATTTTCTCTCGTCGTCCACAAAGGGATGACGCCGTGGCGGTCACGTGAACAATGACCGTTGACGGGACTGACAGCGTTTGTCGAGGCTGGATGACGTCACTGACAGTCCCGAGATTCGCGCGCCCTTTGCCTCTGCCACTCCACTGCCATTTCTGTTGAGGAAAAGCGACGCCTGAGCGTTTGTCGAGTAGTTCAAGAAAATCGGGCCAAATGTCACTGAGAGTTCTTAGGTCCTCTCCTCCATCTTCTCTTTTCCCTCTCTCTCTCTCTCTCTCTCTCTCTCTCTCTCTCTCTTTCTCATGGATATTTTTACACTCTCCTTACACCTCCCAACACCCTCCCCTAATTGAGACCGACATCCCAAACACCCCCCTAAGTAAGCCAGTATGAAAAGCACTGTTAATGCCCACGGCGTAAAAATGCTCACCGCGTCCAAATGCTCACCTGCCTCTGTCTACCTTTCTATCTATATAATTCTCTGTCTCTCACTGTTTCTTTCTGTCTCTGTCTCTACCTCTCCGATGTCTGCCTCTTTCTTTCTAGCTTTATCGTTCCTTTTCTTTCCTTATCTCCCTTTCTATCTCTATCTTTCTCGATCTTTCTCTATCTTTCTTTTTCTGTTTCTGTCTCTCCCTCTCCCTCTGTCTCCCTCTCTCTCTGTCTCTCTGTCTCTCTCTGTCTCTCTCTGTCTCTCTCTGTCTCTCTCTGTCTCTTTCTGTCTCTTTCTGTCTCTCTCTGTCTGTTTCTCTCTATCTTTATCTTTCTCATTCTTCACCTCTCTCTCTCTCCTTTCTATCTACACAGTTCTCTTTCTCTCCATTCGTCTCTTTTCCTTCTCTGTCTTTCCGTCGCTCCAACCATTGTTTGCACTGTTTCATTATCTCTGAGCGTCACCTTTCGTGCCTATCGCTTTCCGTATCTGACATCACTCGTGGTCTCGTTGTTGGCACATACGTCGTCACAGTGACACCGATGACGACGACGACGACGGGGTAACTGACACCGACAGAATAATGGTTCTGACACTGATCTGTCATGCGGTGCTTAATAAACGGTTGTATTATATTCATCTGTACACAGAGCCGTTCAATTTCTGTGGCACTGCCTAGAGGACCTCAACAGTACAACAAACAAACGGACAGGAAATTGATTCGCCAGAATCTGTGCAGATTACGAACAGTGGCGGGTCCAGGATATGGCAAGTGGGGTGGGAGCCCGTTAGGGCGGTGCTTTAAGAAAATTTATCACTGCACTGAACTCAGAAAATTTGTGGACGTCCGCGCAAAAAATGTCGTCCGGAAAGTGTATCACTGCACAAAGCACAGAAAATTGCATTTTACCAACGCACATTTTCATTTTATTACTGCACATTTTGTGTATCACTGCACGTTGAGGTGGCAACTTCTAGGCATGAGGCCAACTATTCTCGCCTGTTATCTAGAATTTTAGTTAATTGCCCACTAGAGGGTGGCGCAAAAAACCCGGACTATATTAACGTGCAAACCCAAATGTGACTATAGTCCGGGTTTTTTCTGCGCCACCCTGTATAACTTATTAAGTTGTTTCTAATCTTTCCGTCAATATAATTGATCTAATCTAAATTGTCTGGTCGTCTGCGCAGAATCTAGTGCAATCAGTGCAGTCACAAAATCCCGCCACTCCTCAGTCCAAAAGCACACGTACGTCGTTAAGCGGAAGCTGATGAGCTTGGCACACCGTTCACAGATCAGCGTCGCTGGCTGCCAATGGGGCGTGGATGCGAATCTGGGGGGGGGAGAGGGTGGTTAGAATATGTGCAAATTGCAGTGAACTTGAGGGCAATAAGTTTAGGAAACCGAGAGAGGGGAGAGAGAGGGAGACGCGAGAGAGATGGGGTGAGAAAAAGGGAGGATAACAGAAAAATGTGGGCGAATTGTAAAAGAGTTAGGGAGGAGGAAAGAGAGAAAGAGGTAAGAGAGAGAAGAGAGAGAGAGGTGGGGTTGGGAAAAGAAAACAAATTGCGCCGCTATAATTGCGAAAACGACAGAAATAACTTATCAAAAATTCAGTCTCATTTTACCCGGTCAACGTAATAATAGTAGTGGTAGTAGTAGCAGTAGTAGCAGCAGCAGCAGTAGTAGTAGTAGTAGTAGTAGTAGTAGTAGTAGTAGTAGTAGTAGTAGTAGTAGTAGTAGTAGTAGTAGTAGTAGTAGTAGTAGTAGTAGTAGTAGTAGTAGTAGTAGTAGCAGCAGCAGTAGTAGTAGTAGTAGTAGTAGTAATAATAATAATAATAATAATAATAATAATGGCATTAGGAGTTAAGTGGTTTAGTAGGATTTCTCCTGAGTTGAAACTGTGGAAAAAGAAAAACACTGGGGTGGGAACCTCAGTTCGCCCCCCTCCCCCACCATCCCTTTCCCTCCGGCAAATCTAACGTGTCCTATTCTTACATTCAGAAGATAAGAGTATTATTATCTTAGAACCAGAAGTCCGAACAATGTTATTTGAAAGATGGGTTAAGATCTCGTCTGGGTCGTTGGTCTGTTAAACGGTGAAGCTGGACGCTGTGAGGGACTCCCGTTGGAACGCTGGAGCGGGAGCGATTGAGGGGTGGTGGTGATGGTGGCGGTGCGGAGGGGGGATATAGAGAGTTCCCTCAACCGGAGAGTGTCTCGATGTAATACAGACTGCAAGTCGCTTACACTATGGTCGCTGGAATTGCTCGCTTGGGTCGAATTAATTTATTGTGTCTTTTGCGTCGAACGACTATACCTTTCTCTCTCTCTCTCTCTTTTTTTTCTATTTCTTTTTCTCTTTCTTCTCTCTCTCTCTTTTTTTTCTTTTTTTTTTTCTTTTTCTTTCTCTCTCTCTCTCTCTCTCTCTCTCTCTCTCTCTCTCTCTGTGTCTCTCCCTGTCTCTCTTTTTTTTCTCTCTCTCATTCTCTGTCTCTACGTCTCTCTCTTTCTCTCTATGTCTCTATCTCTTTACTGCTCTCTCTCTTTTTACTGCTCTCTCTCTCTTTACTTCTCTCTCTCTCACTCTCTCTCTCTCTCTTTACTTCTCTCTCTCTCACTCTCTCTCTCTCTCTTTACTTCTCTATCTCTTGCTCTCTGTCTGTCTCTATCTCTCTGTCTCTCTTTGCGTCTTTCTCAGTCTGTCTCTCTTTGTATGTCTCTATTTCTCTGTCTGTATGTTTGTCTGTCTGTTTGGCTGTCTGTCTCATAATTATAATTTAGCTTCGGCTGGGTTTGTCTTAACTGCACATCTTCTGTAATTCTGTTTCAGCAAATCGGGCAAAATATTGCTCATCCCTTAAATCTGTCTTTCGGCCACGGACCCGTTTTATATCTTCATCTAAAATGCTTCCAGGAGTGAGATCACCATTGCCACGAAGTCTGTCTGGAATGGCCATTTTGGTTGGAGCTACTTTGGTTGAACGCAGAGAGAGATAGATAGAGAAAGAGAGAGAGAGAGAGAGAGAGAGAGAGACAGAGACAGAGAGACAGAGACAGACAGACAGACAGACAGACAGAGACAGAGACAGAGACGGAGAGATAGAGATAGAGATAGAGGGAGGAGAGACAGGTGGAGAAGTGTCTGTAATTGAGGTTTTCACAGCATCTCATCATCTCAATTATTACACCACCAATTTGCCGTCACACGCTGGGAGCTAGAGATTTGGAGAGAGATTTGGAGAGAGAGAGAGAGAGAGAGAGAGAGAGAGAGAGAGAGAGACAGACAGACAGACAGACAGACAGACAGACAGACAGACAGACAGACAGACAGACAGAGACAGACAGACAGAGACAGAGACAGAGAGACAGAGACAGACAGAGACAGACAGAGACAGACAGAGACAGACAGAGACAGAGAGACATGGACAGACAGACAGAGACGGAGAGAGAGATGAGGATAGAGAGAGCAAGTGAGAGAGAAAGAAAGACAGAGACAGAGACAGACAGAGACAGACAGAGACAGACAAACAGAGAGGGAGAGAGAGAAAGAGAGAAAGAGAAAGAGAAAGGGAGAGGAGAGAGAGAGAAAGAGAAAGAGAGAGAGGGAGAGGGAGAGAGAAAGAGAAAGAGAGAGAGGGAGAGAGAGAGGGGAGGAGACAGAGAAAGAGAGAGAGAGACAGACAAACAAAGAGGGGGAGAGAGAGAAAGAGAGAGAAAGAGAAAGAGAGAGAGGGGAGAGAGAGAGGGAAGGAGACAGAGAAAGAGAGAGACAGAGACAGAGAGACCGAAAGATGTTGAGTGGTGTGCTTGGTAATTATTCTTGGTTGTGAGAGTTTAGATGTAGTTATATAGTTTTTAAGCGTCCCAGTGCCTTAGGCTGAGTGGGTTCTCAGTCAAAGCGACTGTTTGGCGTATGTCGTTCATCACTCGAGCACAGCTGAACACCGCTCTAATTCAGTCGGTAATGCGTCCTGAATTCTTAATTAAGACGACTACAACGATGAATATAACAATGATGACGACGACGACGAAGATGATGATGGTGATGATAAATATGAATGTCATCGATGATGATGATGATGATGATGATGATGATGATGATGATGATGATGACGACGATAAATATTAGTGTCATCGATGATGATGATGATGATGATGATGATGATGATGACGACGACGATAAATATGAATGAACCTTGCAGTGACAATAATTGTGGAGGCAGTTTTAATAAGCCGCTTAGACGAATGTGGACATAGAAGGCTTTTGGAAGTTTGGAAATTTTACAGACCCGTTAAGAACGTTCTAACCGAAGCTCTTCTGCATATTCCTGCATTCAGAGCTGTAGAGAAAATTTTCTTGAGAGTAAATTGGATGAACGGACATCCGAGGGTGCCAAAAAAACCTCGATACTGGAGTAACTGAAAACTGTTTATCTACCGGAATTTCGGCCAGAGTTAATCCAGAGATCAGAGAAAAAAATTGCCGCAAAATTATCATCAATTTGGCACAGCGCAGAAATGAAAGGGTCTCCATTCCCGATGCTGGTGGGGGTGGGGTGGGGGAGTAGAGGCACTAGGCTTGACAGGTTGGATACGAAGAGTAAAATGACATGGTGAAATATTTGCCGATTAGCGGTGAGGTCGTAGGGGTCACATGATAAAAGCCACGGTGGCAACATTCAACAGAGAAGAGGAAGGTCATACGATGCATCATATTAACGAACCTATAATATATCTGCTATATACAGGGTGGCAATACAAAACCGGCGCCGCCGTGTAGCATTGGAAATATTTTCACGACCCCTGGGTCAAAATGCTTGCAATTTGGTGCACCTCTACAGAATTATATCACAGACGCAGGGTTTCTTTAAAATTCCAAAGTTCAGCGGCGCCACCTAGCGAAAACACACGGTAGGGTACAATTTTTTTGGACCACCCTGTGTATATATATACACACGTATGCACATAATTTGGCCGGCTATGAAGTACAGATGACAATTTTCCCAACCAGCAGTTCTTAAAGTTTGTCAACGGAGAGAAATTGAGAATCCGCTTAAACCAATAGTAGTAGCAGTACCAGTAGTAGTAGTAGTTGTTGTTGTAGCAGTAGTAGTAGTAGTGGTAGCAGTAATAGTAGTAGTAGTAGTAGTAGTAGTAGTAGTAGTAGTAGTAGTAGTAGTAGTAGTAGTAGTAGTAGTAGTAGTAGTAGTAGTAGTAGTAGTAGTAGTAGTCTAAACTGTTGATTACCTCCTCGGCTCATCCCACAACTCATCCATGCAGGAGAGATCAGAGGAGAAGGGGCAAGAGGCAGTGCTCTTTACGCGGCTCCATCTCGTTTTGTCTTCCTCTTTATGTTGGTGCATCATCATCATCGTCATCATCATCGTCGTCAGCAACAGCATCAGCATCGTCATCATCATCATCATCAATAGCAGCTGCAGCAGCAGATTCATCAGCATCATCTTCTTCTTCTTCATCATCATTATCATTATCATCATCATCGTCATCATCGTCGTCATCATCAGCATCATCAGCATCAGCTTCGTCATCATCATCATCAACAGCAGCAGCAGCATCTTCTTCTTCGTCATCATTATCATCATCTTCATCATCATCATCATCATCACTTTTTCCTATTCTTCATTTTCTTCTTGCTCCTGTTGCTATTGTTGTTGTTCTTCTTCCTCCTCCTCATCCTCTTCATCTCCTCTTCTTCTTCTTCTACTTCTTCCTCTCTGTTGCACTTCGGGAAAACTTCTGTGGTGTAAAGAGGCTGGATGAGGAGGAGGAGGAGGAGGAGGAGGATAAGACGAGAGAAGCAGTGGACCGTTGAAGCTTTCAACAGTCGAAGGACCATTTGGCCGATGGAGAAACGCACCAATGGATCCGTCGTCGTTAATAACAGAGCGCAGAACAACGTCCTCAACAAACAATTGCGCTAAATAAGGAAGAGGCCGCTTCGAGAAAAAGAGAAGAAAACGCACCCGGTCTCCTCAGCTCACTTCGCTTGACACACTCAACTACGGTACAGGATCGAATTGCCCAGTAATCAAGGCAGAAAATGATGATAACTACGACTACGACAAGGATAATGATAATGATGTGATGACTACGACAACGTTGCTAATGAAAATGATGATGATAATGATGATAATGATAATGATGATGATGATGATGATGATGATGATGATGATGATGATGATGATGATGATGATGATGTGGTGGTGATGGTGACGATGATGATGATGACGATGATGATGATGACGATGATGGTGATGGTGATGATGACGACGGCTACGATGATTGGCCTAACGATGATGATGATAATGATGATGATAATGATGATGATGGTGATGCTGCTGCTGATGATGATCTAAAGAAAATGTGTTATTGAAGCAATCAACATTGTAGCAGTGAAGTTAATTCTGCACATTAATAATATAATCAATGGTGATAAAGAAAATCATAGACATTATCTTTATGTACATCTTTATTTGCACGTTACATCTGTTACAAATGACCATCTAACGTTCAATCGATGGTTTTACAATTCCTTGGAATTAAGTCTCACTTGTCCACAGAGAAGCGGTCAAATACGAGCGCCTTCAAAGTTCACCGGTCTCGGCCAATGAACGCGCCGACATTCATTCCGATTTCCTTCCGCAGAACGTCGCCGGAAAAATCCGCGGAAGAAACATCCTTCCGCTATTCCGGAGTGGGCGACCGGAAGCTCCTGGTCATTTCCTCGGCCAACTGAACGGCCACCTGTGCGGTCGCTCGACTGGCCGCCGTCGTCGTCGCCGTCGTCGCCGTCGTCGTCGTCGTCTGGTCGTTCAGCGTGGTGGTTGTGACGTCATCGGACTGCCACAGTTCGCTGCAGACGACAACCGTGTCCACGTGACCTCGATTCCTCCGCCCCGCCCCCACCGTGACGCCGAGGGGCTGCGTCGTGACACCCCCGCCGCCGCCCCCGCCGCCGCCGCCGCCGCCGCCGCCGCCGGCGTCCGAATACATCTGCAGCATCGTCGCCCTCTGGCGTCGGGTCATGCAACGTCCGCAGAACAGTCTGCGGAACGTGTGGCGGAACTTGGAGCTGAACGACGAGTAGAGGATGAAGTTGCTGCAGCAGTTGGCGACGACCAGCACGTTGAAGACGTTGGCGCTCGTCAGGAAGACGGTCCGCTTGTGTTCGTCCAGCGAGCCGACCTTGTCCAGGTAGGCGATCAGGACATTCTGGACCGCCTGCGGCGTCTGACAGAGTAGGAACACGACGACGACGGTAATCAGCATGACGGTAATGCGCTGCTGGGACTGGGAGTGCCGGTCACCGCCGCCCCCTCGAGCAGCCCCTGGGGGTCGGAGCCGTGAACCTCACCGCAGTTGTTCTTCTCGGCGGCGGCGGCGGAGCTGGCGTTATTCATTCGCTGGCGCCACCTGTTGGCGGAAACGACCGCCTTGACGAGCAGGGCGTTGAAGACCGCGAGCAGGGCCAGAGGTAGGAAGGTGAACAGCGCCTGGTTGATGTACTTGTAGGCGACCGCGTAGCCCTTCGACTTTCCGAATTCCGTCGGAACGGCCCGGAGCAGCGTCCGGTTGGTCGCGTGATCGAACTCCAGCGCCGTCGTCCAATCGAAGAACTCCGGCAGGGTCACGAGGGCGGCCGACAGGCAGACGACGACGACGACGACCTTTGCCCTGCGCGGCGTGCACCAGACCTTGCCCTTCATCGGATGGCAGACGGCGATGTAGCGTTCGACGGTGAAGGTCAAGGTCAGCCAGACCCCGGTGTTGCTGAACGTGTCGGTGAGGGGAAGGGCGACGGGTCGACGGACGGCAACGTACCAGTCGCGGTTCCCGATCGCCCCGTAGTGGTTGAGGCTGAGCAGGAGGGCGAGGACCAGGTAGAGGATGTCGTAGACGGCGAGGGCGGTGAGGTAGCAGTTGGTCGACGATTTCATCCAGCGGCGCGTCAGGACCGCGATGTTGACGACGTTCCCGACGACCCCGAAGGTCACGAGGGTCGGGGTTATGACCTTCTGGGCGACGAATCGGGTCGTGTCCAGGTGGCGCTTCAGGACGGCGAGATCTTCTTCGACCGCCGAGTCCGAGAAATACGAGGCGGTCGATGACGTCAGATAGCTATCGAGAGCGACGATCCCGACCAGGTCGATGACGTCATCGTTCTCGTCGCAACTGCTAGAATTGCAGACGATCATCTGCAGCGGAAGAAGAAGAAGAAGAACAGAAACAAGAACTTAGATGACAATGAGCCAGTCGAATTTTTATAAGAGGACCTGACATCGGAGATGGCAACGGGTCAATAGGTCACGGGTAAAATGGGTCATGGTCAATAGGTCACGGGTAAAATGGGTCGTGGTCAATAGGTCACGGGTAAAATGGGTCATGGTCAATAGGTCATGGGTAAAATGGGTCGTGGTCAATAGGTTATGGGTCAAATAGGTCATGGTCAGTTGGTCACGGGTAAAATGGGTCATGGTCAATAGGTCATGGGTCAAATGGGTCATTAGATACTCCGTGGGTCACGTGGATTTTTGGTTAATCCGAGTAACCAACTACCATCTCTGCCTGATATAGGCGTAAAGTTCTATTAGGCCGCTAGGTTCGAGCCCCCCACACATTTTGAGAGGTTAGACAAGGTTAGGGAAGGGAATGGGAGAGTGAGTAAGTAAGTAAAATCTCATGAATTTATTTAGCGCTTTAGAAGTAGTACCGCAATAACTGCATATTCTTAAGCGCTTAGTCTAAATTTGGAATAACCTTTCAAAGGCACAATTGTCACACACTGTACAGTTTAGGCTACAGTCACTTGTGTAATGCACGTAACTATACAAGAATGCAAGGTTCAGTAAACATTTGCACTTTTTCGAGGTGCAATGGTTATTTGTAACCCTGAAAAATTAGTTTGAGGCCGACTTTCGAAGGTGTGCCTATAGATGTGAGATTTTACGTGCAAACAGCTGTTTTGCAGAGCGTCTGGAAGATATAACTGCTATTGACTTATCCGAAAGCGCAATATAATATAGACTTTGGATTTCGGAGACGGCGAAAAAATAGCAAAACGTGACGTCATTGACGAGCGCTGGTATCCGCCGTCGATTTCTTATCCCATTTCGTGTATTTATGTAGCGCATCTTTCCGTTGTTGTTGTTATTGCGTTCTGATAACCGGAGAAGATGAGATATTTTGATGCACTTTTATCGTCTCCTAACGAAGTCGTTATGGTGTTGATGTTTTGATCTTTCGCCAACTCGCTCTTCATCCTTCTTGTTCCATTTTACCATCTTCCTCCTCTTCCTCCTCCTCCTCAACCTTTATCCTCTCTCTTCTTCTCCCTCCTCTTCCTCCTTCTTATCATCCACCTCCTCTCCTTCTCCTTCTTATTTTTCTCCTTTCTCCTCCCTATCTTCTTTATATTCTTTTTCTTCTTTTTTCTTCTTTTTTCTTATTTTTCTTCTTCTTCCTCTTCATCATGTTTTTCTTTTTCCTCCTCCTAATCCTTCCTCTCTCCTTCTTCGTTTTCTTCATCTTCTACTTCCTCATCTTAGTCATCATCATCATCTTCTTCTCCTCCATGATAATCATCATAATCATCATAATCACCATCATCACCACCACCTTCTTCATCCTCATTTTCTTCTTCCTCCTCCTCCTCCTCCTCCTCCTCCTCCTCCTCCTCTTTCTCCTCCTCCACCACCTCTTGTCCCTCTGGATCGGCCGCGTAATGCTAGCACCTATTTACGCTGTCTGATTAAAACGGAACAAGATAAGACGTCTAGATTAATATATATATAGCGCCAGGATCCTGTATATATTTGGCGTTGACGTAGACGCAGTTAGCGATCCACAGGAGCCCAGTCCGCAAATCGCACTATATGCAATCGACCTACAGCAGAGGTTACCGAACCACGGCCCGCTGCCAAATTGCGGCCCGCAAGTTCTCGACGCTTCAATATTTCACTGCTTTTATTGTTTCTAAATTTGATTTCAGAAAGTTAAGAATGATATTGCACAACTTCTAAAGTTGTACAAACATTTAGAACCTCTTTGTGGGATTGATGCACGGAAGTAAAACAGCGCCTTTGCTTTCAAACGGTCGACATTTTTGTTCCCGATTTGCCGTTAAAACTTAACTCCTTGCGCCGTCGGGTGCGATTTGCTCTCCCTCGAAGTCTGAGAGAACAAATTACATTATCTTGGATATCGGAAAACCAGGATTAATTTTAGGATTATCAATTGGGGGGGGGGGGTGGATGTCAGATCGATCCCTGCTGAAAAAGTGTGACAAACAAAAAGGTCATCCCTGGCTCAGGATGGGAGTGTCGGTCTCAAATTTGGGTGGGGTGGGAGTTGTTGGGGGTGTTAGGGGTGAAAAAATATCCCTGCGGGAAGCACATTCGGCTTTACTGTTTCGGCGAAGACTAATATCTCGTGTTCTTCGCTAACAATGACCGTGAAAATTCCCCCCCCCCCCAAAAAAAAAAAAACTAGCCAGCTCTACGCCGATTGAACGACCTACTTGGCGCTGTGCGATCGGTTCCCGTCAGAACACCGAAGTTAAGCAACGTCGAGCGCGGTTAGTACTTGGATGGGTGACCATCCCGGATCTAGCCGTGGTGCCGGCGGCCAACCAAGCCGTTCATCGCTTAGGCGTCGATAAATTGGTAGCAGCGTTAAGCTGCGAAGGGTAAAACGTGGATCTAGAGAAAGTAATGGCAACCTACTCTAGATTATTGGCGCAAGCCACCTGTGTTGCTGCTTGCCTAGTAACCGGAGATCAGCACCGGCCCCTACGCTCGAAATCGAGTATGGGACTACCTTTACCTTTACGCCGATTGAAATTCGCTTGTTGACCCAGGAGCAAGCCAACCGACCGGCCGGCCAGTCAGTCGGTCCATCTGGAAGCCAGAAAATGAGCGAACCAGTCATACTGGGATTCATTCAACCAATCTGCCTTCCATCCAAATCCAAGTTTATTTATCCTTCTTGGCGCTCTACAGGCCTCCGTGTCTGTCTGCTTGCCTGTCTGTGCATCTGTCTGTCGGTCTGTCTATATGTCTATCTTTGTGTCTGTCTGCCTGTCTGTCGTTATGTCTTTGTCTGCCTGTTCTTGTCTGTTTGCTGCCTGCCTGCTTACCTGCCTGTCTGTCTCTCTGCTTGACTGTCTTTATCTGTTTGTCTTTGGCTGTCTTTTTGTCTGTCTGTCTGTCCGCCTGTCTGTCCGTTTGTCTGTCTTTTTGTCTGTCCGTACGCCTGTCTGCTTGTCTGAATGTCATCCTGTCTGTCTGTCTTTGTCTGTCTGTCTGTCCATCCGTCTGTCTGTCTCTCTGTCTGTCTATCTGTCTTGTCTGTCTGCGTAGGAGTATAAACAAGCGAGAGTCTGGCGTTATTTTAGAGTGGAGTTTGAGAGACGTTTCGTGATTTCTTCGTATATTTTCTCCTCCGTTCGACTTCAGATTTCATCGACCGAGAAACACAGATGGAAAGGAGGAGGAGAGGGCGCTAGAAAAATACAAACGGTACCCCCTCCCCGCCCCACTCCCTCCTACAGCCACCCATCAAAAATCGACCGGTTGTTGTATAAACAGACGAGCAAAGCAACAATTGCTGAATGGCATTAATCGTTCGCTATATAACGACAGAATAAAAAGAAGAAAAATAAAATTAAATCTCCAACATAGTTTACTGCAGTTACCCGTATCGAGTCATTCTTAGTAACAGGGCCTGTTTTAAGAAAAATGTATCATTGCATTACACTCAGAAAATCTGTGGACATCCGCGCAAAAAACAAGCAAAAAAGGCCGTCCGGAAAATTTATCACTGCACATTTTGTGTATCACTGCACGTTAAAACAGGCCCTGCTTAGTAAGTAAGTAAAAATTATTTATACAGCGCCTTGCTCGATCACGTGATTCACCAACTGAACTAAGCGATTCTCTCGAAATTGAAGCGTGCTGTACTGAAGCAATCTTAATGTTATAAACTTCGGTTGATTTCCAGACACTGAAAGTACTTAGAAGTACTAAGAAACAGAGATGGCATTGGGTCACTCAGAATGACCCCTGTGACCTATTGAACCCTTGACTCATGACATATGTGACCCGTGACCCAAGAGTCATTGGCAATTAAATAATATATAACATTTTTTCAACGTTGTTAAACCAAGGCAAAACTAATGTTGGATATCGATTGAACATAAAACACACGCACTGTAGATGGCCTATGCAATGAAATACCACAGAACAGACCAATCAAAACTTTGGCCAACATTGTAACTTGTAAGTAAGTAAGAGTACCGTCATTAACACAAAGCAGATGCAAAAATTGCATTGTTAATATTAATATTAAATTTTATTTTTCAATGAACGAGAACATAAAATTCCATACGCTCCATTACTGTACCCGCAGTCCGAAAAAGTTGATGGGTTATGGGGTCAAGACCGATTAACCGAGAACCTATTCGACCCATCGGGTATTGACCCATTAAATTTGAACCCATAACCCACTGACAGAGAGACAGACAGACAAGTAGGAGGCATACAGACAGACAGACAGACTTACAAAGACAGGGAAGCAGGCAGACAAAGATGGCAGTATCACTATTCCGCCCAATGGATATCGCTCGTCTTCTTTGGCTTCTCTGGGTTCGTTTTCCCCTTCAGCTGTTTTAACCCCTTAACCGTGTATTTAACTGTAACTCAATGTAAAATGGACGGATATATCCGGGATCCCCAGTTAAGGGGTTAATCCAGTTACACATGCACAGATCAGCGTTGTTCGTCAGAATGCGACGTCTTATCTGAACGCTGAGCCTCGTTTAACTCGATCATAGACGCAGCTACTGTGGCGCCACCGTGAAATTTAACGAAGCATACAGGACTCTTATAATCTGTCTCTTAACCCCTTAACTGGGGATCCCGGCTATATCCGTCAATTTTACATTGAGTTACAGTTAAATACCCAGTTAAGGGGTTAATCTTATTACTCTTTGTAACGAAGAATTGAAGATATCCGCTCATTTGTGGCAGTGTCTGACAGGGGACAGAGGGGATAGCGGCAGTGTTTAATTATTCTAGACTCCTGGACTCCGGGGGGAACTGACAAAGCCGGGGGGAACTGACAAAGGGGGGAATTCTGCTAGGGGGCTGCTGTTAGTTGATGTAGTATGCCAAAATTTCCGGGAGGGAGAATTTGAAATTTCCGGGGGGAGGGCAATTTCCCTCCGGAATCGGCCTAGATTAAACCCTGTATAGCGGACATCAAATGGACGTGGCTGAACAACGGGACTTTGAGATAAGCTCCTTGAAGATTCACGGATTTTTGTCTTTTTCCGTTTGCTGTTTTGAAATTCCAATTAGGTAAGATTAAGATCCGGATTTTGAGATAAATCCAAGCAAAAAACAAAAAAGGCTAATTCGAAAGGCATTAATATAATTGCTTTTTGCTTTGAATTTCTTCAAAGCAAATAACTGGAAAGAGACAAGAAGATCAGAAGAAGGATTAGTCTTTTATCAGGTTCCGTTAATCTTCAATTTAATGAGAATTTTTCTATAGACAAGAGGTTTTGTGGTTCGCCGACATTTGCGCGACCGACATTAGCGCGTATTTCGAGGAAACACGAATTGCGCTATAAATTAAAAGTCATCCGTGCTTTAGTAACCATAGTCTTAACCATAACCCAAAATCAAACCCTAACTCTAACCCTAACCCTAACCCCAATTATATCAACTAATATCGTGCAAATGTCGGCGCGCAAATGTCGGCGCGCAAATGTCGGCGCGCAAATGTCGGCGCGCAAATGTCGGCGCGCAAATGTCGGCGCGCAAATGTCGGTCGCGCATTTGACGGGTTACCGGTTTTCTCGACAGCAGGGCAGCGTGGCATTAGCGTGGGGAAGGAGGAGCTACCTGATCGCATGCTTACTGACTTCCCCCTCCCCCCACTGATCCGATGTACGTAGAGGCTCAAATTTTTGACAAACGCTTCCAGCAGTTAGTCTGGTTCTCGCTAGGTGGCGCCGCTGAACTTTGGAGTTTTAAATTTTAAAAAACTTATATAGCTTCATTCACGATATAATAACAGCAGAAGTATAGCAAATGTCAGGCAGGGGTTGCGAAAATATTTTATATGAAACAGGCTGGCAGTGGCGTAGCCAGCTTATGCAAAGTGGAGCTGTTAACTGGAAGCACTATGCAACTGAACACTGAAGCCGCGGCCGACCCCCGACCCCCACTACTCCTCCTTCAACCAAGTCAACGGATTTACATAAATTGTGTTGGCCATATTTTTTGAAATGGGGTTGTTTTGAACAATCCCAAACAACCCCGTGGCTACGCTACTGCAGTGAGGCTGGTACCGATTTTATTTGGCCACCCTGTATACATTGTTTACTACTCTCTTTTATTAATAAATTCGACTAACTTATTTAGCAAATGAAACAATTAAGAATTGTATCCACCCCTCCTCTTGTCTGATTCTCTACCCCTCCACCCCAGTCAACCATCTGACGTCCATATAATTATGCAGCAGAGGTTGCTTGATATTTTATAAGTTTGTGTCCAAGTCTTGGATCACTCAAACACTCGAATACAATAGCAAACGACTGCATATAGACTGCTAATGGGTCATCACCGCAAGATAATGATAATGATGATGATAGTGATGATGGTGACGACGACGATGAAGATGATGATGGTGGTGATGATGATGATAATACTAATGATGCTGGTGATGATAAAGATGATAATGGCTATGACGCTAATGATGATGATGATGATGATGATGATGATGATGAAGTTGATGGTGATGATGATGATGATAATACTAATGATGCTGGTGATGATAGTGATGATAATGGCCATGACGCTAATGATGATGATACTAATGATGGTGATGATGGAGGTGGTGGTGGTGGTGATTATGATGATGATGGCATCCTTGTCTTCTGATAACGATAATTCCTACCTTAAGTAATCGTTATCGCTTTTCCGATTACTTCGTTTCCCTTGTCTCTGATCGGATCATCTTCGCTATTTACAGGCGCTAAAATAATAATAATAATAATAACAATAGGATTCTATCGATTACTTTTAACGAATCAAAAAAATCAAGATCACAGTGGGATCGACGATTTCCATCGGATAAATATTCACCCAGAGAGAGAGACAACAGTCACACTAACGCTTCTCTCATTCCGACTTCCAGCTGCAGCAACAGCTGCTGCTGCTGCTGTTGCTGCTGCTGCTGAGGAAAGAACTCGCTGAGGCTGACGCAGCAGCCATGTTCGTAATAATTCAACCTCTTTGTCGTGTATTGAATGTCAACAGTCTTTCTTTCTCCAAGTTTTTCTATAATAACCAGCTCAGGCAGCAAAACTCTGATCTCTATCTGTACCCAAACCGTCAGAGCCGTAGCTAGGGGAAGGCGGGGCAGGTGGAAGCTGCCCTGGGCGCCGTCTTGGCGGGGAAGGGGGGGCGCCAGAAACCATGGTTGGTTTTATTCACGACGGGATTCGAACCAGAGATGTCCATGGATTGGGTTGGGTTGGGTCAGACTTTTACATATTAATGGCGGGTCATGGTTTAAAAACTCATGTTAAGAAACTTACATTACAGTGGGTTGAGTTGGATCGGGTCAAGTAAACCTATTATCGGCATGGGTTGAATTGGGTTGGAGATTTGAAGGGGTTGGGTTGGATTGGGTTATAAAAAATGGACCCATGGACATATCTGATTCGAACCCGCTACCTCCCGGTTGCATGTCAAAAATCCTAGCCCTAAACGAAAAGTAAATGAAGCTTGCGAGTCATTTTCCACATACTCTTTTCACAGAAAGGAACAAAATATTTCAGTGGCTGCTTGAATTTAGAATGGCTATAATCGTTTGTCAATTTCTTCTGCAGAACAACAGTTACACGTCTATGACGAATGTGTGAGGATAGACCACGCAGTTGCCGTGAATAGCTCCTAAGGTTTTGTCGTAATGTGTTGGGGACTTATAGATCATTGTCTTTCGGAGGGAAAAATCCATTTCCATTTGGAGACTTAACGTCGAATAATAGACCAGCTTTTCCAAGCCAGAAATAGGGACAAACACTAAGTAAGTGAGTAAAACACTGAAAAAGTAAGTAAGTAAAACACTGCAAATTTTTAAACTCGAAACTAAGCGCGTGTGCAAATTCGGGTGCTATGACAGAATGTCCGCGGGACAAAATGACACGGACAAAATGTCACGGGGAGAAAATGTCAGCGTATAAAATGTCATCTGACAAAATGTAGCCATAACCCGTGACATTTTGTTCCTGACATTTTGTTCGTGACATTTTGTCCGTGACATTTTGTCCGGCCACGACAAACGTGGTTTTGAGGACCGATTACCCAAGCAGTAAATTAATTTGGGGGGCAGTTAGTGGTTTCGCGCTAGCGAAATGCGGATTTTTCTTTCTTATTAACTGTTTTTTCGCACTATCTTGGGGCAGACCTTGCTGACAACATCAAATATCACTGTTTCCTAAATTATAACAGAGTTCTTACTGAATTCATAGATTATCTTTAAATTATTCATATCTGAACCAGGACTGGAAGGCGTGGCTCTAAGAAATCGAAGTTTAGTTTTTTTTAATTCTAAAAACCTGCAAAAGTCAAATTTGAGGTTTTAAAGTTTTTTTGTATTTTAAGTCGAAAATGAAAAAAATAATATTCTAACAGTTTTCACTCTCTGAAGGCAGCAAAACACATATATAACAATAATATAGATTAGGTCTATGGATGTCGACATGCCAAACATTACAAGCTAAAAAACACCTAAAACCTAAAAACCTAGATAGGCCTAATAATTGAATGGCTGGGTGGAATAAGGAGGCAACTGTATCCGACCCCCCAATGGTTTGAGTATCAATAACAATAAGAGGGGTAACTGCATTTACTTCTTTATTCCTCTGGCCCTTCAATTGACAACCTCACCATTATGGTGGTAGCTGCATTTAACTCCTTATTCCACCCATCCTTCTGTTACTTGAGGGAACCCGGCTCTCTGGAATGCGTTACCAGACAGTGTCACCAACGCGACCAACTTGGAAACATTCGCTAAGAAACTAAAATCGCACTTGTTCGGACACTCTTAATTCAATGTAAAGCACTCTTGACTTTTAACAATAGCTTAAATAAATTCCATAACTAACTAACTAATTAACTAACCCAACCAAACCCTATATTTTTCCAGGTTTTTCCAGCCCTTCTCTGTACTTGAGTTGAGTGAAAGTCTCTAGAATGCTAATAAGAGGCTAAAAGCCTAACACTCGATACAGGGAAACATTTGAATCTTATATGGAGAAAATGATTGATGAAATGCTGAGCAACATAGCGGAAAGTTATTAGAGCAGCCATCAATTTTCTTTCTATTCAATAATTCATCTCACGTGATGCGAGATGAGACAGTCGTACATACTTACTTTCGTCTAGAAGATTCCATCCTTTGGCCTACTTCCTTCGATGAATTTCAACAGCTTTTATGGCCTGCCACGATGGAATTTGATTGAAATGAAACAGTTATGAAAAGCTTCGGTTATCGGCCGACAGGTGGCGTATGGCCCGAGGGTTGTGGAACTAAATAGAGCGCTATATGAATCGATGGTTATTATCGTCTGCTGCTTCTGCTGCGATCAGATTTCCAGCTCATTTCCTCGATTCCGGCGTTTTTTAATTTTCTTTTATCTTTGAGGTTTGTATCAAAGTAGACCATTGGCTAAAAGCATCATTGTAATTTCTCTCTCTGCAAGGTTTCTTCTTGTTCGGAAGAAATTTGAGAGCGAGAGAGAGAGAGAGCGAGAGAGAGAGAGGCAGACAGACAGACAGACAGACAGATATGCAGACATACAGAGACATAGCTAGAAAGAAAGAGAGGAGAGAGAAAGGGACAGAGAGAAATGGACAGAGAGAGAGAAAGAGAGAGGGAGTAAGTGAGTAAGTGAGAAAGGAAAAGGGAGAGTAAGAGAAAGAGAGAGAGAGAGAGAGAGAGAGAGAGAGAGAGAGGAAGAGAGAGAGTGAGACAGATACATTATGATACAGACAGACAGCGACAAAGACAGAGACAGAGAGAGCGAGAGAGGGGAGGGAAAGAGAAAGAGAGAGGGAGAGAGAGAGGGAGGGGTGGAGAGAGAGGGCAAGTGGAAAAAGAGTGAGGAGAAGAGGGAGAGAAAGAGAGTGAGAGGAAGAAAACAAGATGCAAAGGAAGAGGCTGTATATATTGTTAGCAGATGGTTTCCAATGTAAAGAGAAATTCTCTGAGTAGAACCAACTTGACACTAATAATAAATCTCGATTTCTTCTGTTATCGAGTCTCTTCTGTGTAGCGATTGCTCGGAATTCTGTGACAGAGTGGGGTGGGGTCCGGGGAAGGGGGTGCGAGTGGGGTCAGGTGTGGTGGAAACCGCCCCTTAAATCGCCCTCGCATTTATCTCTATCGTCCCTACTGACCGAGATCGATTCCGATGCCCTGTTTGATATTTTTCGACTGATTCACGACTCAGAGGTCGAATGTTCCAACCAATCGGGAACCAGAGTTGAGATTTGTAAAGCGATCATCTCGATAAATAAGCTGCATCGTGAGACGCCGGCGAAATTTCCCTGTTGCGTTATCGGTCAGCGGTTACCCGACTTATCCTCAGTTATAATATCAGTGACTTCTTACGATGTCTCTCTCTCCCCCTCTCCCTCTCTCTCTCGTTTTTTCTGTAACTCAATGGCGGCTCCAGGACTTGGCAAGTGGAGAGAGGGCGGCAACTACTGAGAATGGGGGGTCAACTATTTCTCATAAAACCTGGACTAGTCCCAGTGGCGACTTCACGTGGGGACCAAGTGGACAGGGTTTAATCTAGGCCGTTTCCGGGAGGAATATTACCCCTTTCCCCCTCCGGACTTTTCAAATTCCCTCCGAAAATTTTGGCATACTATACATCAACTAACAGCAGCACCCTAGCTGACTTTCCCCCGACCTTGTCAGTCCCCCCTCCCCCGGAGTCCAGAGTCTAGATTAAACACTGTTGGGTCCCTATACTTACTATTACATGCCTATCAACAAATGGTTGGCCCCGAAGCTTAGAAGTTGCCACCCCATCGGCCGCCGCTTGCAAAATCCTGGAGCCGCCACTGACTAGTCTAGTTGCTTATAATGAGTGCACGAAAGCATGGGGGCGCTTGGGGCCACTGGGGGTTGCAGGGAGCCGCTGGGGGCTGCTGGGGGCTGCTGGGGGCATTCAATAGGGGCAGTGGCGGCTCCACAGAGGGACCCGGGGAGTCCGTGCCTCTTCCTATTGAGTGCCTGGCCCCCCAGTGTCCCCACTGTTGGGACCCTATACTTAATACTACATGTACCTAACGACAAATGTTTGTCCCCTCATGATTAGAAGTTGCCATCCCAACGCCCCCCCCTGCTTGCCAAATCCTGGAGCCGCCACTAATAGGGGGACATGGCCCCTCTGTGGAATCTCCATTGCTGTTGCTGTGTGCGTTTGTTTGTCTCCGTGTCTGTTTCTCCTGTTTGGTTGCTCTGTTCTTTTGCTTGAGATTAATCTCTCTTTGGTTCCCAGCAGGTTTTGCATAAGACTTAATACACTATCCATACGACAATCAGAGAACCCTATTTGTATAACGTAATACGCGCTTTCATTATTCAATACTCCAGATAATGATGACTCGGATATACCATGATATGGTCTCCGAATCAAAGGTCCTATCCGAATGGCCTCAGGGACCCATCGATCACTGTTCAAGTCGATTACTTAATACTTATAATCTATGGTCCAAGTGTTGATATACATTTCATTAGACAGGCTAGTAGGGGTCGTCCATAAAGTTCGCTACGCTATTTTTTGGAAGTTTTGACCACCCTCTCCTGTCAATAATCTCGGAATCCCCCTTTAAGTGTTGTCCGTAAATTACTTCAGGCAGGTTTTCTATTTATTAAATTCGAGTTTCTCGTTCTATTCTCGACAGCGAAACATCGAGATACAGAAGCTGACCGAGGGTATGCGGCGCCCGGGGGGCAAATTGCACCATTGGCGCCCCTAACATTGCTGACGAGCAAAACAGGTCGTCACACGTGTTTCTTCTTCTTTATTGTGCGTTTCACTTACCTAAATACTCGATTTTGGCGCCCCCTCACCTCGGCGCCCGGGGACATATGCCCCACCCCCCCCCCCCATTCGGTCCACCTCTGTAGAGATATATTCAACTTCCGGCAATGATTACGATTAACGAACGCAATTGAGATTTAAAATTTCAGGTTCATGGCATAATATAAAATTACTATAGACCAGTGACATCTTCTGTTAGAATACATGCAACAGAAAAGAAAGTATATTATCACCACATATTTCAGGTTTTCTAAGTTTAGCTAAGAATAAACGAATATGAAATAAAATTCAGAATATTATTTTGTGACCAGAAGTTACTGATGAAAAAGAAAAAAACCAGGTCTCCGAAATACCGCATTACATAAGAATAATTCGTAAAATCAACTGGTAATGCAGCAAATTGGAATCGGACATAACCTGAGGAAGGAATCCGTCTGGATAGAAACTCAATATGCCTAAACACGTCATTAGAGATACTAGAGGCGCCGAACATCCTGGAAGGAAGATGGGAGATTAGCGGAGGAGGAGGGAAGGAAGATGTCGAAGGAGACGAATGAGGAGAAATGCCAGAGGGCTTGATCATGATCAATGAAGACGCATTGTGAACTCCTGAATTTGATTTAGGGAAAAGATATACCACGAAAAGACTTTTCTCTTTTCTCTCTCTTTCTCTCTCTCTCTCTCTCTCTCTCTCTCTCTCTTTCTCTCTATCTATCTCTCTCTCTCTTCTCTCTATTTCTCTCTCTTTCTCTCTCTTTCTCTCTCTCTCTCTCTCTCTCTTTTTCTCTCTCTTCTCTCTTTCTCTCCTCTCTCCCTCCCTCCTCCTTCTCCTCCCTCCCTCCCTCCCCCTCCTCCTCCTTCTCTCTCTCTCTCTCTCTCTCCCTCCCTCCTCCTCCCTCCTCCCTCCCTCCCTCCTCCCTCTCTCCCTCTCTCTCTCTCTCTCTCTCTCTCTCTCTCATTATATCACAGTCATCATCGCAGAACAGTAGCTTCTGATCAATTCATGAATGTTTCTGTTTTTTTCTGTTTCTTCTTCTTTTTCCTTTTATCCCCTCCTCTCCTTCTTGTCCCTGTCCCTGTCTTTGTTCTTTTCGGTGTCTTTTCTCTTGTCTTCCTTTCTACCCTTCAGTGTCTTTCGCCTTTCCCTCTCCGAATTCTTGGGTCCCCTCCCCCCTATGACTAGCGATAGCATCTTAGCTTCATCAAAATTAGGGTGTTGCTCTCAGTTTTGCGGGGTTTTAGGGATGTTAGGAGGGTGTAAATATATTTCTGATTGTCCTTTTTCTTCTTTCTTTTCGTCTTTGTTCTTGTACACTTCATTATCTCTTCTCTTGTTCTCTTTTCTACGCATTCATTCTTTTCTACCTATTCGTCTTGCGTGATTTTGATTTGGTGTGCCATCTGGTGATGCTTTTATGCATTATGAAGTGGCGCTAAAGAAGTTCAAGATTAGATCAGATTGGTTCTCTCCTCCTCTCTCTCTCTCGTTGTGCTTCTCCGTGTCCTTTCTCTTGTCCTACTTGTCCTTTCTCTTGCCCTTCTCCTTGTCTTTCTCTTTATCCTCGTCCAGTGCCTACTTCTCCTCCAGCTACTCCTGCTTCTCCCTCCTCCTCCTCCTCCTCCTCCTCCTCCTCTTCTCCTCCACCACCACCTTCTCCTCCTCTCTCTAACAACCTGAGCAAGGTATATAATTTATTCTGTCGTCGTTATTAAATAAAGATTTCTCGCTGGTCTTCGACGCCAAATGACGTCATATGACGTCAAATGGCATCACGTGACGCCTAATCTGTCTCGTTTGATCTCAGTTGACGTCAAATCAGTCGCCAACTGCTCATCTTTAACGGGCGAATGGTATCTGCTTTGATGCAAATACTGACGTGAGTTCGATTAATTAGTATTTCTCCATTCAAGAAGCAACGCAAACAAACGCAGCATTAACTAGCTCTCTCAGTCAGTCAGTCAGTCAGTCAGTCAGTCAGTCAGTCAGTCAGTCAGTCAGTCAGTCAGTCAGTCAGTCAGTCAGTCAGTCAGTCAGTCAGTCAGTCAGTCAGTCAGTCAGTCAGTCAGTCAGTCAGTCAGTCAGTCAGTCAGTCAGTCAGTCAGTCAGTCAGTCAGTCAGTCAGTCAGTCAGTCAGTCAGTCAGTCAGTCAGTCAGTCAGTCAGTCAGTCAGTGGGTCAGTAAGTAAGTAGGTAAGTCTGTCTGTCCGTATGTCTGCATGTTAGCCTGCACGTATGAATGTATGTCTCAGTCCCTGCCTGCCTCTCTGTGTCTGTCTGTCTGTGTCTGTCTCTCTATCTCTGTCTCTCTGCCTGTCTCTGTCACTCCGTCTCTGTCTCTGTCTCTGTCTCTGTCTCTGTCTCTGTCTCTGTCTCTGTCTCTGTCTCTCTCTCTCTCTCTCTCTCTCTCTCTCTCTCTCTCTCTCTCTCTCTCTCTCTCTCTTGCATCATGTTAGATGTTAGGAATAGAGAAAGTCAGGAATAAGGTTGTCCCCATAACCGTTTAGTCGTCTATTCTTGTTCGAGTTCTCTGCAGCAGCAACGCAAATTGCGCTAAAGAGACGCGTGACAATGCAACGGGAAAACGAACGACAAAATCCATTATTGTCTTGATCGACTTAAATTGAAAAAATACTCAAACGCGCATAAAATTATCAAATTCAAAGCAATCTATTGCACATAATATAGTGCTCACCTACTGTCTCTCTGCCTGTCTTTACGCGCCTGTCACTCTGTGTCTGTCTCTCTATCTCTGTCTCCCCGTCTGTCTCTGTCTCTCCTAAATAGTGCTCAACCAAACCTCAATCTACTCTTCATAAACTCCCCCTCCCCCTTCCGCCCCCGCAAATTTCTCCGGACCATGAGGCAATCGATACGAAGTCAGTGACTTCACCCACTTACGAGTGGGGGTCCCCCCCAAGTCTTTGCACCATTTCAGTATTCTAGGTCATCGGCCTGTCGAATAAAATCTTATTTACTAGCGACCGCGAAATTGATATTCTCTGCCTTTCATTGCGTTTAATGGCAAAATTTTTGATGGAAGGTGACGTTAATTATAGAGGAGATAGGATAGGATAAGGTTCTTTTTGTTGGTCTTCTGTTATTTGTTTCTTTTATTGGATTTTGGATTTAACCATGATATATGTGTCCATATGAGATGGAAGCTAAACATTGGTGACCAAGAATACGATTATTATTAATATCATTATTATTATTATTATTAGTAGTAGTAGTAGTAGTAGTAGTAGTAGTAGTAGTATTGCTATTATTATTATTATTTTTATTATTATTATTATTATTATTATTATTATTATTATTATTATTATTATTATTATTATTATTATTATTATTATTATTATTATTATTATTATTTAGGCCTACGACAATTTACAAAGCGCAGTAACATAACATGATAGATGGGGCTAAACTTGCTAAAGTCAAGAGCACGTTGCATATAGGAGTCACTTATAAGACTTGTTAAATAAGTGTGCTTTGTTCTACAGATAAACCGATATAGTTTCTCCAGTGGCGTATCCAGGATTCTTGAATAAGAGGACACATCGACTTTTTAGGCGAAAAAATTAAAAATTAAAAGTACAGCGCCCTTGACTTTGGTAGACGCCAGACGTACGGCGGTATATAAATTGTCTAAATAATAATACTGTAATAATAATAATGCAGTAATAATGATGATGATGATGATGATGATGATGCTGATGATGATGCTGATGATGATGATGATGATGATGATGATGATGATGATGATGATGATGATGATGATGATGATGATGATGATGATGATGATGATGATAGTGATGATGATGATTAACGACCAAAAAAGGAAAACAAAAAACGTCGCCATGTCAAACTCTTCAATTTCATCCAACAACCTACCCCCTAAACTACTATTCAACGGTCCTGCACATTTCCCAAGGCCAGTATCAGCCCGAATACATGGTGGGCTCCTCCCCGTGCACCCCCTTGGCTTCGCCAATGAGCTAGATCCATCTTCTCTCGTAGTTTTCGATCAAACTTCAAGAAATCTCAAAATCCTCTAATACAGAAGACCCTCGTTATAACGCGCTTAAAGGGTCTGTAAAATTAAGTACCTTATATCTGACGTACGTTATATCCAATACCGTCCAATACGGTAGCGTATCACACGGGACCGTACATTGCGGTACTTTATACTGTACCGAGTGTACGCTGTAACCAGGGGCATAGCGACGGGGGGTATATCGGTATATATACCCCCCCCCCAAAAAAAAAAATCAGTCTACCTTAAAGTTTTTTATGTGATTTACATATGGTTATATGTAGTTTATATGGTTTATGTGGTTTATAGTTAAGATGTAGGCCTATACCCACCCAAAATATTTATACCCTCCCGAATCAAATTCCTGGCTATGCTCCTGGCTGTAACCGAGTCCATTACAACAAGGTTTGAGTTCTCATTTCCTTTAATTTCTTCATTATCTCATCAAGCCTTTAGGTGTAAACTTAAAACCTTCCTATTCCAAAGTCATTTCCTCCGTAGCTTTAACAACCCGCCCCGTCGCCTCATGGATACACTGACCGTTGCCAGGGAGCGTATAAAACGGGGAGCGATCACTGCCTATCTCGCAATGGTAATGGAATATTGGCGGTCAGACTCAAAGCTGATTGGTCAGGCCACCTAGCGAATGGATGCTCAACTATAATATATTCTTGTTGGCCACTGCAACCATAGTCCAGTTAAAGACACATTGTCCTGTATATTCGGTCTTTTTCAGTGCAATTCCCGTCGTTACAAAACACCAATAATTAACACGAGACAACAAAAGCATCATCGGGAATAATGTTTCCAACGGTTTTAATTAACCACTTAACCGTGCATTTAACTGTAGCCTAACTCAATGTAAAATGGACAGATGTATCCGGGATCCCCAGTTAAGGGGTCAATTAAAGGCGACGCTAAGAATTTGGGTGAGCATCGGAAGTCGCGCTGTGAAAGACAGTAGTAGAGAAAGTAAAGACGATAAATGGATGTACATCGTAGCTGTGCGTTGACTATATTGCATTCAAAATTTTGGCCACTAGTGTAGCTACAGCCAAAATTGGGGCAGGGATATTGTTACACCCCCCTAATACCCCTCCAACAACCCCCCCAATTTGAGATCGACACCCCCAAAATTTGGTAATGTGACAATGGTATGCATACAAAATGCATACTAATTAGCTCCGGACACCCCTCCCCCAATTTGAGGTCGACACCCCCAATTCACAATCCTAGAAATATCCCTGAAGTGGGGTCATTCATGCAGGGTCATTTGTTCAAAGGGCCATTGTGGTTACGGAATTTAGGCGGCGAACCAAAATGTTGTCGCAGTGAACGATAGTTTAGTTAAGAATTATTCGCCAGGTGACGCGTCGTTCATTCGTTCATTCGTTCATTCTCACACAGGGCAGTCGCTACTGAACCACTTTAAACCTTGTCATGTTATATTATATTATATTATTATTCGTTGATCGCTTATTTTTAATAGAAAAAGTGGATCTGTAGGAGTGCAGATCTGATCAGATTTTCTGCCATAAATGATAATTAACGATTAGTTTTCACGAACTTTCATACAGCGCCATCCGCGCTTGCAAGACTCGGGGCGGAGATGGTGATGATCATGATGATCTTTTAGATCGATTACGAATCATTGTCACGTGACCGTTCTTTTAAAGTCTCCCAAACATGAATCAAACATGAATGGTAAATTCGAGCAGTGTTAGTTTGTGCGTTATGTGCGAATTGTCTTTGACGAACAACGAGATAGAGAGAGAGCGAGAGAGAGAGAGAGAGAGAGAGAGAGAGAGAGAGACAGAGACAGAGACAGAGACAGAGACAGAGACAGAGAGAGACAGAGACAGAGACAGACAGACAGAGTAGCATGAGCCATGAAGGCAGAGAGGCAGAGAGAGAGAGAGAGAGAGAGAGAGAGAGAGAGAGAGAGAGAGAGAGAGAGAGATAGGCGGAGGATACAGGGAGAAAAAAAGACAGACAGACAGACAGAGGAGGAGAGGAAGAGAAAGTTTCGCACCAATCAGAGAAGTCTCTCTTATCAGAGCCGGAGTTAACCTGTGCTGGATCTCTCCTCCCCCCATCCCATCAGAATAAATATTCGGCCTCCAAGAACGGAGGATGGGGGAGATTTAGCTGAAAATGCAAAGCATTTATCCTGGTGATAGTTAGATTTCTTAACCCCCACCTGACCAACAACCAAATATTTCCGAATTTTGCTCGTACTGTCTCTTCTTTATGTCTTCTTTGTATTTTTGGCTGTTTCTTTTCGTATGTCTGTTTGTCTGTCTGTCTGTCCCTATTAAAATAGACTTTAGTCCTCTCTCCTCTCCCACCTTTCTCTTTATATTGCTCATTCTTCCCCTCTCTCCTTTTCTATCTCTATCTCTCTCTATATATATCTCTCTCTTTGTGTTCCTATCTATCCATCTATCTATCTATCTCTCATTCTCTCTCTCTCTCTCTATCTCTCTCTCTCTCTCTCTCTCTCTCTCTCTCTCTCTCTCTCTCTCTCTCTCTCTCTCTCTCTCTCTATCTCTCTCTCTCTTGCTCATTCTTCTCCTATCTCTCTATATATATATATATATATATATATATATATATATATATATATATCTTCTCCAGAAGTCGTTCTCGAAAGATTATCTTTTTGCCGAGGGTCAAAGTTTGCTTTCGAATCAAGGATCATCTTGGTATCGGAGCAAATCCTTTGAAACGGGCTCATTGGCAGACCACCCATCGCCGCTAATCACTGCCCACCCACTCTGATTAATTAACCAGGCCCACGAACAGCAACGCCACAGTCCTTCAATTAGTTATATTACTTCTATCGGATCTATGAAATATGAAGCATTACATAAATGGTTAACTTATAATTTTATAGATTTGATGGGTTGGGTTGGATCGGGTTCTAAAAAATGGACCCATGGACATCTGTGGTATATACCGATATACCACCCCCCCTATCGCTACGCCCCTGGTCAGGCATCGTTTCCAAGAGGCCGGTGTTCATTTATTGTATCGTTTATGGTCTTCTATATGGTCTGCTTGATTGTCCTTTTGACATATAACGCAGCACCAGGGGATTATCTCCAACACGATGGATGGCTGTTGCGCCATAATGCTTCCTATACAGAAGAACTTCGTTATAACGGTCTCGGTTATAACGAATATACTCGGTTATAAAGCACCGCTGTATGCACGGTCCCGTGTGCAGGGGCGACTCCACGTTGGGGATGACTGGGGATGAATCCCCCCTCCCCAACGGCCCACCAAATATGCGTCTTCAATTGGAAGATGACCGTCTAAACGGATTAGCCTTGATGTATATCCACAAAGATATGTACATATCTATAGACAATGTCATCGACAAATTCGCTTCCAGCAATAGAAAACTCGATTTTGCATTATGACTTTGTACAACCAGACTAAAATGGCTTTTCTACATTGTCAATTCTGAACATTATATTTTATAAATAAAATCTACCGATTTCTTCTAAACCGTTTACATAATTATAATTCCTTTGACAATTGGCGGGATCATCCAAGAAATTCATTGCATACCCCCCACCAAGAGTTCTTGGAACCGCCACTGGCACCGTGTGATGCGCTGTATACGTATTGGATTTTATTGGATATAACGTTCCTCGGATATATATATATATATATATATATATATATAACGTATTAGATTTTACAGACCCACTGAGTGCGTTATAACGAAGCTCTGAGGGTCGTTGACATTGAATTTGTAATCATTTGCTTAATTTCGCTGAGTTGTGACGATGATGATGATGAACAGATCAGAAGCGATGCGTTTGCGCGACGTTTAGTCCACAAAATCCAGTCTCAACAAGAAGCAAAGCTGAGATTAAAATGATCCGAAAAATCATTTCACAAGAGCCGAGAGATAATTCCGTAATCCCACACCATCCCGGAGTAAGTCTGCGGAGAAATTACCTGAACGCAAGAGAGGGAAAGGTATCGAGAGAAAGAAAGAAAGAAGGACAGACATACAGTGAAACAGATGAAGAGAGCGAAACATAAACTTGCAGACAGACGGAGAAACAGAGAGACAGACAGACAGACAGATAGACAGAGTCTGACAGACAGACAGACAGACATTCAGATAGACAGATAGACAGACATTCAGATAGACAGACAGAGAGACAGATAGATAGACAGACAGACAGATAGACAGACACATAGATAGACAGATGGGTAGATATTATAGACACGTAGATAGAGAGATGGATAGATAGACAGACAGATATTATGCCTTCCTTGAAATGCCATGTTCCTTTGGCTACTACAGCATGTATTTGTATTATCTGTTAGTAAAGTGTGCAGTTCGAAAGTTCTTTAGGCACTGATTCCGTCTTCTGGTTTTGCAAATATTCTAGATAACAACGAATGCGGCGGAGTATATATACGGTAACGGAACTCTTAACTCTCATTCTGGGTCAAGAGCTCTCCTTCTCAGTCGGCGCTCAACTCAAAACCATGAAACTACGGCATTCAGATGGTTTATTCTCTATTGTCTTAGCAGCGGTTAGAAATATTCTGCCTCATCTCACGTCATATTAACTTGCTTGTTGATCCGGGAGATTGGAATACTCACATGGGAACGTACATTGGAAGATGGAAAGCCCTCTCTACCCCCCACCCAGCCCCCAGTAGAGGTTAAAAATATCTATAGCTTTCGCTGAATATTAGGGCTTTTTTGGTTCGCGTGTTTTGGCAAATTCATCACGCTGATTAGTTAGTTCCTGTCTTAATCGAAAGCGGCCCACAGAAAGTCCGTTAGCCTTCGGACTCAGGATGTCGGTTTAAGCAGCGCTTCCAAACCTGTGGTCCGC
>CM030872.1:2557612-2735112 GCA_018105865.1 Metaphire vulgaris
CCCAACGCAAAATTCCTGGCGACGCCACTGGTGCAATACAAATACTGTCAAAATGCGCACGTAGGGTAAGAGGGGGGGCACTTGTCCCCTGAAAGATGGAATTATGTTTTTGTAACTGACTATATTTTGGCTTTAAACCAATATTTACATACTAAAATACAACTTATACACAAAGTGAGATTGAAGAACTTAACTTTAACTAAGAACTGTGGAATAGAATGTCTTGAAAACAATATTAACCGTGACCATTGTGTTTTGTTCCATGGAAAATTTCTGTGGGCTCCCATCGATACCTGTATATCCATACCTGCGCAACTACGATACCTACAGTGTACGTACCTGCGATACCTGTCAGTCCAACTCTGTCATGCAATCCGGAGCAATTGCTGGATGACGGATGGTGCAAAACATTTAAAATCTTGAGGAAATATAATGAAAAGTATATATATATATATATATATATATATATATATATATATATATATATATATATATATATACTGTAGGGTGGCAAAAAATCCGGACTAGTCACATTTAGGTTTGCATTTTAATATAGTCCGGCTCTTTTGCACCACTCTGTATATATATATATATATATATATATATATATATATATATATATATATATATATATATATATATTGTGCCCTCGGTACTTAATTCCCGAAGGTCTTATGAAAATAAATTGCCCGGAGACAAAATTTAATGTGTGCGTCGTCAGCTCTTGTCTGGTTCTTCGAAGCTTGCAACGGGAAACGTTCCTCGAACAGATACTGCGTTGAAGCGTTGGATAGCTATCGACAAACGCTGAAATAAATAAAAAACCTTCCTTCCCTAATGTCTCCGGAGTACTCGGAAATGCGACGACCTAGCTGTTTTATGAAGAGCTGTGCGTCGTGACTAATGGGGCCGAGGGACTCAAAGGCCAATGGCAAGAAAATGTAATTCGGTTGTCAGATCTGCGTATTTGGCCGTTTTGCGAACTGCTGCTGCCTCAGCATGCAGCCGTGCCTGCAGACAAAAAAATGTAATAGGCAGATGGGTGGCATATGCATATATATATATATATATATATATATATATATATATATATATGATTACGTTGGCTAAAAGTGATCGCGAAAGGAATAAAAATATGTAAAATTGAACTTGAATTTGCAATTGGTGATTATTTCAAAAGATTACAAAGTTTTGACACAAAGCAACTATTGCGTAATTCTGATTCTCTCCTTTATATGAACCAATCAGCCAATCAAATCTATACAGATGCCTATTCATATATGTATGATGCCTAATAATCAGCCGTAATGATAATAATAAAATAATAATAATAATAATAATAATAATGTATTAAAAGTACTTTAGGAGGAAACGCTAATAATAATAATAATAATAATTTAAAAATAATAATAATAATAATAATGATTAAAAGTACTTTAGGAGGAAACGCTAATAATAATAATAATAATAATAATAATAATAATAATAATAATAATAATAATAATAATAATAATAATAATAATAATAATAATATGTAATAATGTGATGAAAAGTGCTTTAGGAGGAAACGCTAATAATAATAATAATAATAATAATAATAATAATAATAATAATAATAATAATAATAATAATAATAATAATAATAATAATAATAATAATAATAATAATAATAATAATAATAATAATAATAGATGGTAAAGATGAAGAGTGCGGTCTGATTGGCTGTGGCTTCATTCGAAAACCGATGGGACAAACAGGAACAGTTAATGACTTCATTTTAATGGTTTAGTGCGCTGGTTTCACGAATTGATGTTGGCGATGAATTCCGGAGACGGTGTAATTGGAATCAACTAGCCAATCAGTTATTGGGGGGGGGGGAAGGGGGGCAATGGGGCCCATCTTCGACCAGGGCGGGGAGTAGACGCTCCGATCTCGAGGAGACAGCCAAAACCTGGCTATTTCTATTTGGAGTGCCTTCGGGGGATTTTGAAGAGCATGTGATCTTCAAGAGGTACTTTGTCACATAAGACGAATCGCTTGAGTATAGGCCTATCTGGAGACAAATATCTTTTCTATTTCTCTCTCTCTTCTTCGTTTTCTTGCAACAGTGTTCTCCGCCAAACTGGTCTGCTCCCGATTTTCAGATCACACAGGAAATAATTCTCTTCATCCAGTGGCGTAGCCAGGAAGTCGCGTCAAAAAACTAAAAATGCATGGAAACTCATTAAAATATTTTGTTTTCGGTAGCCAATGGGTGGTTTTAACCCCCCAACCACCCCCTTTGGCTACGCCACTGTCGTCATCTCATCGTTATTTACGTCGCCACGTCTTTATAACGCGGAATTCAATGGAATATAAGGTTAAGGCGTCTGCGGCGACCGCTTTCGAGGAAATATCCCTTGAGCCTCGCTCGTTAAAAATACACTGACTGACACCATGTTGATGAATGGGGATGTATCCACCACCGGGGTTCCGGATGACCCTTTTGGGCTTGTCGACCTATTTTTCGGCGACTTTTTAAAAAAATTTAGTGAAAAATACTGCGAATGGCCTTCTTTTTTGCTTGTCGGCCTTTTTGGAAAGGTTTTTTAATATTTAGTGGGCAAAACACTAACAGTGACCTTTCTCTCTCTTTTTTCTTCACTTTGCATCCATCTACCAACTTTCTAAAAAAATTATCCCCACCAAGAATTCCTGGAAAAACCGCTGTTATTGTGCCTGTATTCCTTTCTTTTCTGAAGTTGGCTGTCCCTGAATACAGGTCAGGTCAAAATTCTCAAACGTCTCAACACGACAAATTTTATCCTAAGTTGTTGCTTCGACATACTGTACTTAGCACTTTGGATGTTGACTATTGCCTGACTGATAATATACCTTCCCCATAGCTATTTTAAGAAAGGCTGAGCGCCTAAGAATAAGCAGCTACTGTTTTGCTGCTTTCCAAGGCGCTATAGAAATCCACGAGATTTTACTTTACTTACTTTACTTTAGTCATGTAATAAGAAACGTCGCTGTTACAACAATTTCATGCATTCTGGCCCATTTTTGGGCCACGGGCAACAGGACAGAGTCACGTGTCGATGACGCATAGCATGATAACCTTGAGACTACAATATACTAACTCGAGAGCAGTGGCGGCTCCAACGGGGGGGCCAGGGGGCCCGTGCCCCCTATTGAGTGCCTGGCCTCCCAGTGGCCCCCCTGTTGGGACCCTATACTTAATGCTACATACATTAATCAACAAATGGTTGGCCCCCTATGCTTAGAAGTTGCCACCCCAACGGCCCCCCACTTGCCAAATCCTAGAGCCGCCACTGCTCGAAAGCACTGCCTAAACTCTAAGCCTAGATTGTAGATAGTGAAATTTCGAAGGATCTCTCTTTGTCCACAGTTTAAATAAATCGTTGTTCTCACACTTATTACGGCGATTTAACAACCGTTTTAATTCTTTTCCAATTTACTTGATTAGCGATTTTAGATAAGAGGCGGTCTCATCGAGGGTACATCAAGGCTTTTCTGAGATAAGATTCCCTATCTAGGTCACATTGAAAGGCGGGAAGAGTAAAGTGGACCACGTGCGACAGGCAGGTACAATTTTTCTGCAATTTCCCGACGGAAAAAACTGCGGGCAGCAATTTTTCAGAGTAGTAAGTCGAACGTTATAGTCGATCTCGTGAATCTTACGCTTTGGGGCACAATGTGGTCTCAAGTCCCGTCTCAGATGACAGAGAGACAGTGAAAGACAGAGAGAGAGAGAGAGAGAGAGAGAGAGAGAGAGAGAGAGAGAGAGAGAGAGAGAGAGAGAGAGAGAGAGAGAGAGAAGGGACAGAGACACAGAGAGAGAGAAACAGAGAGACAAACAGAGTGAAGAAAGATAGAAACAGAGACAGAAAAAAGAAAGAAAGAAAGAAAGAGAGATAAGCGAAGAGAAAGAAAGAGACAGAGAGACAGAGAGACAGAGAGACAGAGAGACAGAGAGACAGAGAGACAGAGAGACAGAGAGACAGAGAGACAGAGAGACAGAGAGACAGAGAGACAGAGAGACAGAGAAGAAAATAGAGAGATGAGAGATTTTCCGACTGTCTAAGGGAATTCTATTATCGTCTAAGAGAGCTTGTGATGTTCATAATGGAAGAGACAACCCGAAAGCAAATATCAGACATCAGCATTGTCGTCTAATTGGATTATGAAACCGTCCGTGAAGATTACTTTAGAATAACCAATCGGTTCACAAGCAATTGTAACATCAGAAAAACAACATTATTCTTGTGAAAACTAATGATTTACGATGGCAGTTTTGCCTTTCACAAGACACAAACCGGAGAAGAATTGGTGGGTGAGGGGACAACGGGCCCCTTGAAATTTGCGACAGGGCAGATTTTCTTATATCCCAATATTTCGCGAGCGTACCGGGAGCGACGATTACTGCCCCCATCCACTCCCATCTGAATGGCAAAGATTTGTAATTGATCGGAAAACAACAAAATGGGAGCGAAGTGGTCGATGAAAATCTGGGTGCTTGTAAAAATTCGAGTGGGGGGGGGGGTAGCACCGCGAATTTGCGCGGTGGAAAGAATTTTATGTTGCAAAGGAGATCGTTTATTTTGAATTTCAATCTTAGGTTTTACTCTGGAACGAGAATATAATTTTTTTTGGGGGGGGGTCGGTTGGCGGGGTGGCAACCGGTAGAGCCACCATCTAGCAACCTAACACTTCCACATAATATTATGTCATATTATGACAAAAACGATAGATGTCACATAAGCCTTTAGATACGAGCTATAACAAAGCGCATGCCTGTACAGCTTATATAGCGCTATTTCTACAGCAGTGGCACAGCCAGCTTCCAGAATAGGGAAAAGGGGGTACATCGACCTCTTTAGGTGGAAAGTCTTGACGCGCAAAATGGATCCTGATGTCAAGCAAGCACTTTGAACTTTCACATATTCTACCCACCACGCCCCACCCCTACCCATAGAAAAAAAATCACAGCCACTATCAATCAATCAATCAATCAATCAATCAATCAATCATTCATTCATTCACTCATTCATTCATCAATCAATCATTCATTCATTCATTCATTCATCAATCAATCAATCATTCATTCATCAATCAATCAATCAATCAACTAGCTGTTTTTCTTGTGCCTGTCAAAATGATGTTTGGATTCGCATTACAGAAAAATTAAACAAAACAGCGCAAAAAGGGTGCTATGCACAAATCAAGTCCAGCAACGAGTCCGAGCCTGAATATGTGGGTGGGTGGGGGGCAGGCCCCCGTTTCCCCGTGTCTGCGCCAATATTTTACAACCGTCATTCTTCTATCTGTGCCTTGCATAACCGAGATGTCAAATAAGCAAGCAAATGACAATAATGACGATACAATGAAACCGGTTAAAGGCAATTTGCACGCATTCGAATATGTATAGCAAACTATACTGTACAGCTCTGATAAGGCGCCATCTATCACCGGATTATTATGCAATCACGTCAGTGCAATGTAAAATTGGGTAAACTGCACGCCGTCGAGTAATATTGAAAGTACTGCACGCAATGCAAAAGCACGGCTGTCACCGGGATGTATGGCTACAATAGCATACTAATGTATAACAATTACCAAATCTTTTGGCAAAATTGTTCCAGTCTATGGACAGAAGTGAGGTAAAGAATGTCCGTAAAAATATAAGCTACTATTATTTTTAATGAAGATAATGATGGCCTATTGATGTGAATGTGGGCGTCCATACATTAGGGCAAGGTGTACTTGCCCACTCTCAGAATATTTTTACAACCCTAACACCCCCAACACCCCCAATTTGAGGTCGACACTCCAAAATTTGGTAATGTGACAATGGTATGCATACAAAATACATACTAATTAGCTCCGGACACCCCCCCCCAATTTGAGGTCGACACCCCCCAAATTCACAATCCTAAAAATATCCCTTCCCACTCCCAAACCACACCTCCGGAAAATGCAAATCTATTTTTAAAACTACATTTTGGCTACGCGCACTGATTTTCCAACTAAACTGTGAAAACATTGCTGAAATGTTAACCTTTACCATTGGTTTTTGCGCGCCCTCCCGAAAAAAAATCCAAATCTGCTTTTAAAAACTATAATTTGGCTTTACAAAGTACACAGCGGGGACACCGGTGATCCTCTTTTGCTTGTCAGGGGCGTAGGCAGGAATTTGATTTGGGCTATAATGTGATTTGGGGGGTATAAATCTTTAAAAACTTTGAAAATCTTTAAAAAACACATTGAAAATTGTAAGTCAGTCTGATTTGAGGAGTATATATACCGATATACCCCCTCGCTACGCCCCTGTTGCTTGTCCGACATTTCGGCCACAAAATCAAAATTTTTGCCCCCTGAAAAAATTACGTGGGCGCCCATAGATCTGACACAGCATCTGATAGCCGAGGTCGTTAAATGATGACGGCATAACGCTGAAGAAGAAGATAGTGTAATAGACAATTTGTATAGCGCCGCTTTGGGTTATGTATGGAATAATACTCGGAGGCAGAGATCGAGAAATTACGGAAAGATGTGAAATTAATAAGAAATCCATTGATGGATGAGAACAGAGACCAGAGTTGGAGATTAGATATTACGAGGAAATGGAAAAATTTTAATAAACAAAAACAAGGGTCATAATCGGTTGAGCGGCCAGAGAGCCTTAACGAGAGAGAGAGAGAGAGAGAGAGAGAGAGAGAGAGAAATAGGGAAAGAGAAAGAGAGAGAAAGAAAGAGAGAGAAAGAGAGAGAGAGAGAGAGAGAGAAGGAGGGAGAGAGAGAGAGAGAGAGAGGGAGAGAGAATGCGAACAGGCATTCCAGAAATTGAAGAACAGGCTAGGGTCCCAACAGGGGGCCATTAGGGGGTATACTTACTACTACCTAGTACCTGTACATACCTATCAACAAATGGTTGGTCCCACTGCTTAGAAGTTTCCACCCCAACGCCCTCCCCTCCGACTTGCCGAATCATGGAGTCGCCACTGGACAGAGACCCTTTTTCTAAAAATTCCTGATCCTGGCCTCTGGTGGTACTTTCAGAGGGCCTGCATGGGCGAGTAAAGCAAGGACAGATTATGGCAAGGACAGATAATGATAAGGACAGCTTATCGTATGGACATAACAGGCAAGGGTCAGATTATGGCAAGGACAGATAATGATAAGGACAGCTTATCGTATGGACATACTATGGCAAGGACAGATTATGGCAAGGACAGATAATGATAAGGACAGCTTATCGTATGGACATACTATGGCAAGGACAGATTATGGCAAGGACAGATAATGATAAGGACAGCTTATCGTATGGACATATCCCCTTGGCAAAAAAGATTATGGCAAGGACAGATAATGATAAGACAGCTTATCGTATGGACATACTAAAGCAAGGACAGGTTATGGCAAGGACAGATAATGATAAGGGACAGATTATTGTAAGGACAGATTATGGCAAGGACAGATTATGATTACGACAGTGAAGCTTGTTCCACAAAGATTGCAAGTTGTTCAAATTGCTGAGAAAATTCAGGCCAATAACAATTTGCAACGACGAATATGATGACGTGACAACTACTACTACAACGATGATAATGATGACGGAGGAAGGAGGAAGTCGACGATAATGAAGACCAAATTCAGACCAAACAGGACGGAAGATGGCTGAATGGGCTAACGCGCTGGAGCGTCAGGCTGACGGAGCGGGTTCAGGCCCAGTTAGTGCACCTCTAGTGGCGTTCACACCGCAGGCAGTAATTACTCCTAAACCACTTTAAATCACGCTGAGTTACAGTAAGTAAGAAGACGGCGACGACGACGAAGTGGTACAACTTCAGGCATTACGTGCACCGGAAGCAACCACGTGACCACATAAATCCAATTAAAACTAAAACATTGAAGAGACGCACACACACACACACACGCCGACAGACGGACAGACAGACAGATGGACTGTGAAGGACAGACAAAGATAGAAATACAAGTAATGAGACAGAGGATGTGAGAAAGAGACCGACCGACAGACAGACAGACACAGACGGACAGGCAGGCAGACAGACAGACACACAGAGAAGGAGAACGACAGCGAGAGAGAGAGAGAGAGAGAGATAGAGATACATACAGAGAGAGAGAGAGAGAGAGGGAGACAGAGAGAGATACAGACAGATAGAGAGAGAGAGACAGAGAGAGAGACAGAGAGAGACAGAGAGAGAGAGAGAGAGAGAGAGAGAGAGACAGACAGAGAGAGACAGAGAGAGAGAGAGAGAGAGAGAGAGAGAGAGAGAGAGAGAGAGAGAGAGAGGAGAGAGAGGAAGAGAGAGGCAGAAGCAGTGGAGCGGAAGGTTGAAGGTGGACAGGAAGTCGTTTAAATTTTCTTCATTAGTTGCAAACAGCTCTGGACGATGGTGAGAAATGAGGGACGTAGAAGAAGGGAAGGAGGGATAGAGGGATAGAGGGAGGGAGAGAGGGAGGGAGAGAGGGGAGAAGTGATGAAGATGGAAGGCAGAACGAACTGGGGACTGCAGAACAAGATTAAACAAATCAAGATGATAAAATGATACAAAACAGCCGTGTAGAAACTGAGAAAACACGCATAATATTATCGTTGATGTTTACGATTTTTGGTAGTTTGGATAATTCTTGGAGGGTGGGGTGGAGTGGGGTGGGGTAGGAGGGTGGGGTGGTGGGGTGGCTCTTCAACAACTAAAATGTTGCACATATTTCAACAATGGGCGACCAGTGACGGACTTCACGTAGGCAGGGAATGTTGTTATTATCAACGTCGCAAAGTTAGTTTTTCTGAACGTACCGATAACGCACAGGAATAAGCAGCTACGACTGAACTGCCACTTTCCAAAGCGCTATATAAAGTTACGAGATCTTACTTACAGCGCCTTTGACTTTAGCCATCTAGTTATGTTACTGCGCTTAAGAAATTTAGCCCCTAGCTATGTTACTGCGCTAAGAAACTGGCTACTTACTACTACTACTACTACTACTACTACTACTACTACTACTACTACTACTACTACTACTACTACTACTACTACTACTACTACTACTACTAATAATAATAATAATAATAATAATAATAATAATAATAATAATAGTAGTAGTAATAATAATAATAATAATAATAATAATAATAATAATAATAATAATAATAATAATAATAATAATAATGACGCGAAAGGAACAGACGTTTATAATTCTACGGTCCATGTTCTTAGATAAAGGTTTCTCTAAGAGGCTGTGACGTCATCACAATGAACTCCGGAGAGGGAGAAGAAGGACGAGGAGAGTTAGATCGAGGGACTATGATGACGTCATCGACCTCGAGAAGGTGGTCGAGTGGGGTCGTCGGCTTCGTCCCGTACTGGGTCGACCGCGTCCCGTTGCCCTCCACGACCACCGCCGCTCTACGGCTGCCGTTCGCAGGCTGCGCGGAGTTGGACTTGGAATTGACGGTGGCCAGGTCGGGCGTCGGCGCGCCGGGACCGAGGGTCGTCCCCGGGCAGCAGAACAGACGGCGATAGGCCTTGGAGAACTGGGCGTTCATCAGGCCGTAGATGATCCAGTTCAGTCCCGGCGACGTCCAGAGCAGCATGACCCCGACGAAGTAGGCCACGTACGGCAGGTCCGGCTCGTGTCCAGGCCGTAGATGAGTGTGATCGGAAGGTAGTTGACGACGAACGTCAGAAAGACGGCGACGACGGTCCTCAGGAGGGTCAGCTCCCGGCGCAACCGGGCCGTCGTCAGCGACCCGTATTCGACGAGCCGTCGGCCCCGGACGCGGACGAGATGGTAGATGCGAACGTAGCAGTAGAAGATGAAGACGGCGGCCGCCACGACGAAGCTGGTCTTCTTCACGACGCCGCTCAGGCGGAACTGCGAGTGACGCACGAACGAGCAGAACATTATGTGACCGTTGAAGATCACGTCGCGCCCGACCGTCATGTCCACCTTGAGACGGGGCGACGACTGGGCGAGGACGACCGTGAGCGGAAGGGCGTAGATGGCGACCAACATGACGACGATGGCAAACCGCCGCCGGAAGCAGCGACCGAGACGCGGATGGACGAGTATGACGTAACGATGGAACGCTATCGACGTCACGTGCAGGATGCTCTCGAGAACGGCGAGATTGCTCGAGACCAGCGTGTAGACGCACAGGTGGGCGCCGAACGGCCAGGCGCCGGCGGCCACGTAGCTGTACAGGTACAGCGGGCGGACGAGCAGCGAGTGGAAGAGGTCGCACACGGCCAGCGACGTCACGAACAGGTTGGAGGAACGACGGAGGGGAGGGTGACGCCAGACGGCGAGGATGACGACGACGTTGCCAAAGATACCGAGCGCCAAGACGACCGTTCCCAAGGTTCCGCCGGCGACGCGTATCTCCAACGGCATGACGTCATCGTCGTCGTTGTTGTTATCGATGACGACGTCATGGTTCGCGTGTGACGTCGTATTGGAGCGATACAGCGGCGCGTCGTAGTTGTAATGGAGGGGCCGGTGACGCGTGTACGGTTGCCATGGTGACGTGCCATTTTGGTCGTTGTCAGGGTCGTTGCGGGGGGCGATATTCGGCATCTCAGTCATGCCGTCCGTCGTCACGTATGCTGTCCCAAGCGTCACTCCATCATTGTTTGCGCACGGTTCGGTGCCGGAAGATAAATGTTTACAGCTGAAACGAAGAACTGGAACGCTGTAAAGCTGGAATGACAATGGGTCGCATTTGGCGTAAACTTGGTTGAAAAGTGGGGAGACGGGGGGGAGGGGAACACTCTACCTTCTCCCTCTCTATGGCAGCCTCTCAAAAAGTGGGAGGGGCTCCAGCCTTTAGGCCAAATATAAATTTACTCCTATGATGGATAGCGCAAAACGGAACATTACCCATCTGATCCATGACATTTGTATCGTTCCAAAGTGATTGATGACCTATTTGACCTATGACCTTGCCCATTGACCCATGTGATCCATGACCTTTGTCTATGACTCATTGGTCCATTACCATCCCTGATACGAAATGATTGCAAGGCGTGTGTCATTATCAATACCGAGTCATATAGGACGGGGTCCAGAGATATTTTTACACCCCCTAAAACCTCCCAACGCCCCACCCCCAATTTGAGGTCGACACCCCCAAATTTGGTAATGTGACAATGGTATGCATACAAAATGCATACTAATTATCTCCGGACACCCCCCCCCCCAGTTTGTGGTCGACACCCCCAAATTTACAATCCTAGATATATCCCTGACGGGGTCCCAGTCCAGCATAACTTGCCATATTCAATCACTTCAGCTCCTCCTCGGTCATAACCCTTTTCAAAAACCAAGAACATAGAAATTACCCAGAATCTAGATATCCTTTGAAATCCAGTAGAAACGTACAGATGAAGTATAGATATCTACTAGAATTTCCTGGAAAGCTAGAAACAGCGGTAATACTATGCTACGTTAATAAGAGAAACTCTTGTATTATCAGACCGATACAATAACTATCCCACGCCATCTCTTATCTATCGAACCTTTCCTCAAAAGGCCTGATATGCTACCAACGGTATCTCTAACATTGACCGGAGGGTGTTAAAAAATCGACTTCCAGATTTTACTCCCGTGAAATTGCCAAATAACAGTCACCCGAGATAACAATGCGATTGTGCACATGTCAGGCACTTGCCAGCTGATGGAGACTGGATAATTTAATTCAATTTAAATTCTTTGTCCCGTTGTTTCAGAGACAGAGAAGAAATGGCAATGAGAGGTACTGGCGGAGTCAAGGGAAGTGCACGGGATGAGAGGGAGAGGCAGCCCCATATTTGAACTGTGACCTGTCGTAGGATTTGTACAAAACCGTTGGGTAGTTGGAGGGGGGTAGGTCAGGGCCAGTGTTTATTCTAGACTTTCTCTGTGGAGTTCCCCCAAAGTTTTAAATTTTCTCCCAATTTATTTTTGGCATTTTGGCAAGTAGTATGACCTCCCCAATGTCTGTCCCCAAAAATGCTAAACTCCCCAATGTCTAGGTGGCTAGAATAAACACTTGGCCAGGGGCGATTCCACGTTGGGGATGAGTGGGGAGGCATATTTCCAACGAGCTTTTTTTGCTTGTCAGCGTTTCACCGGTTACCTTTGAGTCGCTACGCCGCTGCATGTCCTCCCGGCATATTTCTGTGCAAAACAGAACTGATGACCTTTTTCAAACCTGTCAGCCTTTTTCGGAAAGTTTTATTTACATTTACTGGGCAAAACACTGTTGATGGATCCATTTTTTTGTTCGTTAACCTTTTTCGGAATGTCATTTAATTCCTCCAGTGTTTTAAACAGGCCTTTTAGGAGAGATATCCCCACAAAAACAATACAAAATCCCCCAAAAAAATCGCAGCACTAAATTTTTTGCATTGAACTGTACCTCTTCCCAATACCCCCCAAGGCCTGGAGTCTGATAAAACACTGCATCCCCCACCAACTTCCTAGAAATCCATTCCATCCTGCGCCAACTTCCTAAAAATTCATTGAATCCCCCCACCAAGAATTCTTGGACCCGCCACTGGGGTAGGTTTGACACGACGAACTTCTTTTGGTCGTCAAAAATTTTCACCCGAAAATTTCGATGTGCTCTCTGTTTGTCAGACAGATGCAGCAATTATTGCTGCATGAATTAAAATTTTTTATTAAATTATTATTATTATTATTATTATTATTATTATTATTATTATTATTATTATTATTATTATTATTATTATTATTATTATTATTATTATAGACAATTTATACAGCGCCGTATGCATGACATAGATCAAAGTCAAGGGCGCTTTACACAATGCTCAAATTATAATGCATTATTATTACACAATTATAATGGCTGTCAAAACAGCTGACGTTATATTTTAAGCAAATTGGAAAAATGACCACACTTACTTGTTTCTCGGTAGATAGGAAGTTTACTCCCATGGGCGCCCGCACAGTAGGGCAAGAGGGGGCACTTGCCCTCTGAAAAATGCAGATTCCAATAGTCTACATTGAAATAATTTGAAAGCCTTGCTAGAATATTAACCGTGACCATCGTGTTAAGATGTGGTTTGCCCTCCAGGAAAAATTTCTGTGGGCGCCTATGTTTACTCTCCCATTACTATAGTTAATGCCACCCTCCCCACCCTGGAATTCCAAATCTTTGGGTGGAAGTGGTCTGATACCTTCTTCTTTAAAAATCGGTAAAAACTGTAATAGACCCCCCCCCCAGCTACTCACCGAAATGCGTTTACAGTCAATTATCCAGTTTTCCGTCTTGACAACAATTTCCTCTTTAAACCAGTTCTTTGTCGCGCTTCCAATATATAAAAACCCGCGAATTTTCGTTGTTTTTTCGAAAAGAATATAACAAATTGCTTCCGAGCAAAGAATCCATATCGCTACAAGGTCCAAAAAGAATCTGAAAAAGAGTCTGCTCTATTTACAGGACTCTTCATAAAACGTTCTTTGGACGGTCGGAAAATATCTCTGAATTCACGAAAAACTATAAAACTTAGACCCCCCCAATCGACGCATTTGTAAGTTGTATAAAAGTCGATGTCAAGAGCGTAAAGGCCACACGTGTAACGATTGAAAGCGAATCGAAAAATCCGGTGCGGAGTGCGATGGGATTAATTGGAGTCGGTTTCCAACTGCGCGTCTATCGCCCGAACACGTCAGCGTGTCTTACTCTATCCGGTGCTGGTTTCCGCGTAGGCGGTTTCGTCCGTACGCCATCAGCAAATAGCAGATAACGTTGAACTCTCAGATGCACAGGTTTAATAGAGATGCTAACTGCACTGGCGGCTTCTCATGGGGGGGGGGTTCCGCCGGGGGCCCGTGCCCCCGTCTATTGAATGCCTGTCCCCCTGTTGGGACCCTATACTTGCCACTGCATACCTATTAACACATGGTTGGTACTCATGCTTAGAAGTTGCCACTACAACGCCTCACCCCCACTTGCCAAATCCTGGAGCCGCCACTGGCTAACTGTGTCATCGGAGGGTCTCTCTCCCTGTCTCTGTCTCTTTCTGTGTGTGTGTCTTTCTCAATTTTATCTCTCTCAGTCTCTCTCTCTCTCTCTCTCTCTCTCTCTCTCTCTCTCTCTCTCTGTCTCAGTCTCTGTCTCTGTATCTCTCTGTCTCTCTTTCTCCACTGTGGTTTTAACTCCTCTCCTCCTTATTTATCTCCTCCTCCATTCCTCCGTTGTTCTTACTACTCTCTCTCTCTCTCCCTCTCTCCCCCTCTCTCTCTCTACTGTAGTTTAAACTCCTCGTCCTCCTTATTTATCTCCTCCTCCATTCCTCCTTTGTTCTTACTACTCTCTCATTCTTTCCTTCTTTCCCCATCGCGTCTCTTCATGTTTTACAGCTGCATCTTCCATTTGCGCCATTTTCCTCATCTGCCTCTTCCACTTTGTCCTGTATTCTTCTTATTTTCTATTCTCGTTTCTTCTCTTAACATTCTCTCATCTTATTCCTTGATTTCCTCCGTCACTTTTCCTTTCCTCATCTTCTACATCTTCTTCTGTGTCCCATTCTCATCCTCATCATGGGCGTAGCCATACGGGCACAGAATGGCCTGCCCTCTCTCCTCATTCGGACTTGGACCGGTCCTGGGATTTGTGCAAAACAGTTGAGTAATTGTGGGAGGGGGTAGATAGGTAGGTAGGTAAGTAGTATGATAGCTTGACCCGACGACTTTTTCGGTCAAGATTTTTTCGCCTGAAAATGTGGACGTACCCCCACTATTCTGGAATCCTTGCTACGCCACTGCTATAATATTGATTACTCTCATTTATTCCTCCCCTCCTCCTCCTCCTCCTTTATCTTCCACCTCCTTCTTTTTCCTCTTTCTCCTCCTCTTCCTCCTCCTCTCTCTTCGCTACGTCTTAATCCCGAGGCAAACGGAAATGGCGTTGTCAAGAGCGACCGAGCATTGACGACCGCTGTCGTGGCGACGCGGAGTCACATGACCGGTCACAAGACCTTCACGTCAAACGGAGACGCTGGGTTCTTCCGGCAAAACCGCAGAAACTCGTCTAACATTAGCTTCGACCAATCTCCTTGATGTCTAATCGCAGCCTGTACTTGGCGACTTGAACCGCTCAAAAACAATTTTTACCTGTCAACACGTTGTAGGACACCGACAAAAAACGAGATTTAGGCGTGAATGCAGGCAGGACCAGTGGCGTAACCAGGATACCGAAATTGGGGACACATTGGGGCACATCGACATTTCCCGGGATTTTTTTACATCCCCTATTACTCCCAACATCCCCAATTTGAGGTCGACACCCCCAAAATTTTGTATTGAGACAATGCTATGCATACAAAATGCATACTAATTAGCTCAAAACACCCCCAAATGAAGAAGGACACCCTCAACTTATATTCTCGGATGACATTTTTTGCTTGTTAGAGGTTTTTTGAGACTTTTATGATTTTTGGTTGCTTTTGGGACTTGATAACGGTTTTTTTGCTTGTCAGCCTTTTTCGGGAGACTTGACCCCCCCCCCAATTTTCCTGACAACCTTTTTGTTTTTTTAAAAGAATAGGGAATAGGGGACCGATCCCAATGCCTGCCCCCTTCGTGTTCAGAGCAGGAAGGACTGTTTCCCAGGAATTTGCGTTCGAAAAGGTGTCCCATAATTGCAGGGGTGTCAACGTCCAGTATATCGGCATATATACCCTCAAAATCAGTCTACCTTAAGGTTTTTATGTGATTTCTATGTGGTTTATATGGTTGATGGTTTATAGTTAAGATTTATACCCCTTCCCCCAAAAAATCTTGGCTACGCCCTGCTCTTGTTGGACCTAGGAAGGAATAGAATTGGGTGGGGAAGGTGGCAGGGATTCGATGCTTGGCCCCGGAAAAAGGAAAATACAAGTGAAAAATATGATTGTCATCTCTTCTGTTTTCATACGGCCCATTCTAATATTTGTGGAGAGAGAGTTATAGTGGCTCAAGTTTCAATCTCCAGAGATGAATTTCGCTCTTTAGAATTTTAGATGAACAGTGTTGACATCAGTCTGTTTTTTTGATAGCCAACACCACTGTAGACGCAAGGGATGTCTGCCACAAACTGAGGGTGATACCCCGCTGTGGGGGGGAAGGTGGGGTGCAGTAAAATCCCTAAGCAGGACCTCTCATGACATGTCCTGAAATCTGGAATGACCTGGTCATTTGCGGTGGATTTAAAGTAACATCCATTGATACACCTGGGTATTAGAAATGGTGCTATGGAAGTGCATTATTATTATCATTGCTGATGCTATTATTATTATTATTATTATTATTAGTTATTATTATTAGTAGTAGTTATTATTATTATTATTTATTATTATTATTAGTATTATTACTATTATATTATTATTATTATTATTAGTTAGTAGTATTATTGTATTGTAGTAGTAGTAGTAGTAGTTGTAGTAGTAGTAGTAACAGTCACACAAACCAATAACAGGTATAGACTTCAAAGTAATCAAAAATAGCAAGTGACTTGGAGATACTATTGTTGAACATCATTATGTTCTTGTTGAAGAACCACTTGGCAATTATCTAACTCGCGTGACACCATCATCAGAAACAAGCACTCATATTGCTATATCGTATTCGAAAAGTAATAAGAGATGCAGTTACTAGATGCTAATTATCTCGGTTGTATCTCAGCAGTAGGCTGCAATAGTACAAACACTAACACAGGCTTTGTAAAGCTCTAGTAATCCTCAGATTGAACTGAGTTTCCAACATCCGATCAATTTTTATAGGCCTATGTATGCTGCGTACAAGTAAACTACCATCGAGACATCGTTTTAAAACGTTCCTTTAAGTTTCTCTATCCCTTTGGCAGTGATGGGCACTAGTTAACTAAAAATCTATAACTAATTAGTTTAACTGGAAAAATTTAGTTGAAGCAATAGTTTAACTACTTTTTTTCTTAACTAGTTACAGGAATAGTTTAACTGTCTTTTAAAATAGTTACAACTAAAAATTTAACTACTTTTGGCAACTTTTTCAACTAACAGTACCCCTGCAGATTTCTTATTGCTTTTGTACTGAAACATGAAAATGAACTACACTAGTCTTGCTGACATTGTTGTTGATCCTTCTAATAGTGAGTTAAACACTTAGTTGATGCAATAACTGTCTGCATAAGTCTTCAGGGCAGTTGCACATTGGGGATGACTGAGGATGCATCCCCACCAGCCCACCACACCAGCCCACCAAAATCACGCTAAGGCTTTGATGAATTTAAGAGAAAATTTGTTGGTATTTATTTCAGAATAGTACTTTAGTCTAATAGTATACTTACTGAATAACTATAGTTTGGTTTATCACTAAGACTTTGTACAACCAGACTAAAATGATTTTATACATTGTCAATTCTGAGCATTATATTTCATAAATCAAATCTACAGATTTCTTCTAAACCATTTACATTTAATTCCCAACAATTGGCGGGATTTTCTTAGAAATTCACTGCATCCCCAAAGAGTTCTTGACAGCCGCCACTGCAAGTCTTCATAGATTACCCGATTTTTTGTATTAAATTGAAAGGAGTCGAATAATAAAATATTTACAAAAAGTGATGCAAAATAGTTGGAAATAGTTTAACTACTTTAAAAATGTTTAGTTTAACTTTTTCAGGAAAATTTGGAGAGGGAAGTTAAAATAATAGTTTAATGACCAATTTTTAGTTGAAAAAAGTTTAGTTTAACTACTTTTTCCAACTAGTGCCCATCACTGCCCTTTGGTGGTAAACTGCAGCACTGCGAGGAGAATTCTATATTGTTAATTTTGAAAATATCACATGTGACCAAGATATGCCAGAGTTGAGCGAAGACGTCTCAAGATAAAAGTTACTGAAAGGGGGGAGGGGGAATTCGTCTCTGAAAAAACCCTGACAAGCTAAAAAGGTCGTCTCATACTATCAATCAAAATCCTCCAAAAATTCGTGACAAGCAAAAAAGGTCGTCATCTCTCTCTCTCTCTCTCTCTCTCTCTCTCTCTCTCTTCTATTTAAAAATCCTCACAAGCCAAAAAATTAAAAGACATCTTCAACTTTCAGGGGGTAAAGTAGCATAGATAATTAGTAATCGAGCAACTGATTAATTACTAATTAATTAATTGTTGATAGTTAATTAATAATTATTTGATCACTAGTTAATTAATTACTAATTATCTATTAATTAATTAACTGACATGGCAGCTTACTCGAGCGCAAAGACTAATTTATGAGGAATTTAGGAAAGGCTAAAACACTGTATATTGACAACCTTGGAAAAAGAGGAGAACGAGAATGGATTTCTTTGAGACATACAAAATACTGAAATGCCAAGAGAAGCAATCTGATGGAACCAGATGACACAACACGAAACTGTTTAAGAACAGAGGCGTCATTTGGAAGGGCTGGGGGGCCGTGGCCCCCTCCCCAAGGAAATGAAAATATTAATCTATAATGTATTAATGTGCAAAAAACAGGGACGTCATTTGCATTGGGGGGGGGGGGCAAAAAAGGTCAGGAGCCTCTAAAGCCCTAAAGGAGTGCTTGATGTGTCGAGTAATCTGAAGTAACTAATTGTAAACTAATTGTAAAAAAAGGTAAAAAAAGACTGACAAGCAAAAAAGGTCATAGGGTTTTTGCAAACTGACAGGTCGAAAATACTGCAAAATTTTAAAAATTGCAAAAGTGTGAAAAAAATGTTTCGCTCCCCAAGAGAAGTGTGAAATGACGCCACTGTTTAAGAAACGGGTTGTGAGATGCAAACAGCACTTTTTCTAGTGCAATAGTGGTGGACAGATGGAATGAATTGGACGATAAGATAGTAATGGCTACGAAAAAGTCTGATTTCAAAATAAACCTCCCAGGCCTGTGTATAGGATACTAGATTTGATGGGTACAACAGTGGTTCTCAAACAGGGGCAGACCCTACTGAACCACTTTAAAAAAGATTATTATTATTATTATTATTATTATTATTATTATTATTATTATTATTATTATTATTATTATTATTATTATTATTATTATTATTATTATTATTATTATTATTATTATTATTATTATTATTATTAGGCCTATTGTTATTATTATTATTATTATTATTATTATTATTATTATTATTAGATAGTTATTATTATAGTTATTATTATATAATTATATAATTATATATATCACAAAATGTCATTTTAGCTACAAGCCTTTCTGCTCTTAACCACAATATCTATAGTAACGCATCTGATTGCTATCCGCAAAGCAAGCAGGAACTGATAACTGATAGAGAGATATGCATGTTTGCTTCACTGCCCAAAGTGTCTAAAACGTCATCATTACTGTACAGTGTACACTTTATTATGGAAGACTTTACAATGTATTAGCCTAAAGCACACAGGCTCAGCAAGTGATGCTCGTGGAGCGGCAGTCGTATCCGTATGCAGTGAAGTTATTTATTAGATCTACATGATGATAAATGCATATGAAAATTAAACCAAGAGATATTTTTGAGCTGTGGTATCATGTTTAGCATCATAAGTAATTAGGCCTATGCCTTCGTATGTTGCATGTGTAATGGGCTGGAGATAAGGCGTAATAATTGTCTCTGTTAATACGGACTTGGAGCATAATTGCAAAACCGCCTTCAGTCGCTTCACTTCCTTGTTCTATTAAGCATTGTACAGTGTTATATGCGCTGCCTTTTGACTCAGTCTGTTTTGTCGTTATTTTGGAATTTTGCATTATGAACAAAACTGTTTGGTAAGGGTTTAATCATTGATTTTAGACGGCGATTGCTTCAGTGGCGTCATTTCACACTTTTCTCTGGGGGGCAAGATAATTTGTTGGCCAATTTTGGACAATTTTTGGCAAATTTTTGGCAATTTTGGGCCAATTTTGGCAAATTTGTTAATTTTTGACATTTTTGGCGATTTTTGCACATTTCACATTTATTTATTTATTTAATGCATTATACATTATTTCTTAATTTCCTTGGAGCCACGGCTCTCCTGCCCCCCCAAATGACGCCCCTGGATTGCTTAAAAATGGAGTCAGAATATCTATACTCAATTTCACGTTCTGACTTGTCTCTTTAGAATTTAAAGATTGAAAATTCGTCTGCTTACTTTGTATATTTTAAACGATTTCCATACGCATTTGTGATGCATCATGGAATTCTTTTATTTTACAGATTTATTCATAATCATGGACAGTGCCTTGACAGGTTTCATCTGCTGTGCGGTGATCGTTGGTTTTACCATGCTACCAGCAAATGCCCATTCGCCTGGCAAGTATTTTTATTTTAATTCATTTTACTTATATAGCGCCCAGGGGCGTAACGACGGGTGAATATATCGGTATATATATACCCCCAAAATCAGACTACCTGATAATTTTTAATGTTTTTTAAGATTATCAAAGTTTTTAAAGATTTATACTGCCCTTAATAACAGTATACCCCCTTACCAATCAAATTCCTGGCTACGCCCTTTGGTAGCGCCATGTCTGTAATACAGTGTGCATAAATCCATGGTTGATAGACAACTGAATGATGGGCTGCTTATCCAGAGTCGCTCGTTAAATTGCTAATGTCTTTATAGAATCTCTGTCCATTGAAACACAAGTGGCGATAATCTCTTATGCTGCGTTCACTTGCTCATTCTTGACTTAAACTTGTGTTTTTATTATTTAGTGCTGTAGAGAAATTTAGATTTAGTAACCACAATATAGGGGCGGGAAGGTGGCAGATTGGTAACACGCTTAGACAGGCACGCTGACAGAAAGGGTTCAACCCCGCAGGAGCCACTAAGGTCGACTCAGCCTTCATTCGCCAGAGGGCGGTGGTAACTGAGTAGCAGCTGCGGCTGCGAAGGTAAAACGCGGGTCTAGAGAAAGTACTGGCAAACTACTGTCGATTAAAGGCTTTAGCCAACTGCGTCGCTGCTTGCCTGACACCGGAGAACAGCGCCGGGCCCGAAGCTCGAAAGCGAGTATGGGCGAACCTTACCTTTACCTTTTAACCATAATATGGCATATTCAACTTCTATAGAGCCATTTTAGTAATACACTTGGCATCAGTTCGGTGGTCACTTCGAATTTGAATCGCAATCCTCAGTCTGAATTTCTGGTCCCCTATATAGTGGATGGACAATAGGCAGCTAGTGGTTGTTGGAATATAAGACATATCCTGTAGTTTAAATCTAGATGTCTTAGCATTTGGATAAAAACCTCAGAGATTATTCTTTTGCTGTCCTAAAGTATATGAATTGCAAATATGCTGACATAATCTGTCGGAGTTTTTAGAAGGAATCTAAAAACAAACTTATTTAACATCGGATATAAGTGACATGTGTTAAAGCATTCTTGTCTTTAGCCTAAGCAATGTTTACTGCACTATAGAAATCGTCTATTTAATAATAATAATAATAATAATAATAATAATAATAATAATAATAATAATAATAATAATAATAATAATAATAAAATAATTAATAATAATAATAATTTTAATAATAAAGTTACAATTTTTATTTACAAAGCTACAAATTAAATTTCTACTATATATATATATATATATATATATATATATATATATTGAAATTTGGTGTTACAAAGTTCAATGGTGTGCAAAAATGTCGTATGTCGTATGTCGAGGACAGGAAGACTTTAGATCAACACAGGAGCTTCATCATTCCTTTACTGATGGAATCTTAATGCAAGGCTAAGAAGTTTTCATAGTAAAAGTGCGTTTATGGTTGCGTGTGCTAAGAATTTGACCAAATTGTCTGAACATTCTCTTTTTTTCATATGCCAAAATTCTAATCAATAAATACACAGGAATGAATGAGTGCCAAATTTGCATGTTTCAGACATTACATCAGATGCTTATATTGGATGTTTTCGTGATATTGGGGATGCTGCAACATTTGTAAGGAAGAGTTAATGAAACAAGGAGAGAACCTTTCTCTTGCAGAGATAGATGTAGAAATGAAATCTTCACATACATTGGACTCTGGGTTAGTTATTATTTTTGCATTCAATTCTTTTAAGGTGAAGACAAGAATACCGGTACTCAAAATTGATCAGAATTTTAAAAACTCATTTTAATGCACAAAATAATTCAAGAAACTTTGAATGTAACAGCTCAGATTGTGAGCTTTGGTTTGTAGAAATGGAATAAAATTCATGAAAATCTAATTGAAAAGAGATGAATTGTTGTTGGAGCGATGCTTACTGTCATACAATGACAGATGCAACTATGACAAATGAATATTAGATAGCCTAATTCTTATTATTGCAGTTGCATTGTAATGATTTATGATCTGATACAAATGGGGCGTGGAGATAGAAGAGTGGTAATATCACTGGGCAGGCACGCCGACGGAACGGGTTCAATCCTTCAGGAGCCCCTGCTTCGACTCAGCCTTAATCGCTAGAGGGCGGTTAACATCAAATGAGTTGCAATGGCAACATTGCGATAGTAACCATAGGTTCGGCGGAAGAGACTGGCCACCGTCCGCCGATGTATGGCTCAGCCACCTATGGGCTGTTGGCTACAAAACACGGGGATCAGCACCGGACCCTACGGGCATTGAGCCTACGGGTGAAACCTTTACTTTTACTTTTACAAATGCAAAACCTGATTTTGAAAACTCTTCTCATTTTGCTTTATCTGTGAAAATGCAAATTTTGTTTTGATTGTAGGGAGGTAGGAATTGCTGGTGTGCATCCAATCTTTATGAACGAACAACACCTGATAGAACCATTAGTAATGGTCTGTTAGAAAAAGTAAATGACTCACAGTGCATTGCAAGTTGTGTTGATAATTCTTCCGTATCATGTGGTGGATTCACTGAAGAGGCTGATTATGACATCTACAGTGTTTATTCAGGTTAGAAGATGACACTTCATGATACTCGGGCATAAATTTATATAGCTGTAAATCTGTGATTAACTTTTTTTACCTATAAGTGAAAGTGACAAGTGAAAGACAATTTATCTGCTTATTGTGTCTGTGAGACAAGTTTATGATTTACTAGTAAATTTCCTACTAGATTTATCATGCATGGGCTGAGGCTTTGCCAGTTATTTTACTAGTAAACATATTTGATGACTATTACTTATTTACTTTTTGACTACATTTACTTATTTTGGGAAAGGAAGTTTTCAGATGTTCTGGCACTCTGGGTTCACTATTGCAAATATGCTGTCACACTGGTTTCGGACCCAAGCACTGGAATTCTGTCCTTCCACGTCTGCACTCAGTTGAGTGTCTCTCGACCGCTAAGCTTCACTTTTGAATTCCTCTTGATTGCATCCTTCTCCGATGACTTTCTAACTGACTTAGGAATATCCAATTTTTAATAGAAATGAATGCAATATATGACCATCGACTGATGCTAAGTGCACTATCATAACAGCGCTTATGATGTTACTCGATTGATTGATCTCTAAATGGTTTTCAGATTTTAAGGCATCATTTCCGAACTATTGATCTGCTTTTTTAATGTCCTGCATTTGTTTATGCATTTTTAGTCTTGGGATTTTTGTGATTTCATTGTCTTCCTCCTCCTCCACCTCCTCTCACTCTCCATGGACATAATCATCCATTGATGTTAATTAGGAGTTGGACCATATTATGCCACTCTTTTCTATAAACGCCTTTCCATTCGTGTGTGTGAGTGAGTATGTCAGTGCATGTGTGAGTTCTGGTCATTTTTGCACCATTCTATAACGCTCTCTGTCCTTCAGATGTCTGCCTTTCTTTGTCTTGCCTTCCATTTAACCAGGCAGTATTTCTTTTTATTAACCTATTTTCTTTTATTCTGCAGATGTGCCCAAACATCTGCAGTTTCCAAGTTATTATTATTATTATTATTATTATTATTATTATTATTATTATTATTATTATTATTATTATTATTATTATTATTATTATTATTATTATTATTATTATTATTATTATTATTATTATTATTATTATTATTATTATTATTATTATTATTATTAGCTAGACGATTTCTATAGCACAGTAAGCATGGCAAAAATGGCCAAAGACAAGAATGATTTGCTGAAATGTATCTTTCTTGTTCCACTGTAGCTACTAATCTCCTCATTACTGATTTTTGTTGCCATCTGCAGTGGCGGCTCCAGGATTTGGCAAATGGGGGCCGTTGGGGTGGCAACTTTGAATCATGGGGCAACCATTTGTTGTTAGGCATGTAGTATTAAGCATAGGGTCCCAACAGGGGGTCCACTGGAGGCCAGGCACTCAATAAGGGGCACGGGCCCCCCGGACGCTCCCCACCCCCTTTTGGAGCCGCCACTGGCCAACTGATGTGAAGAATCCACCTTTGGCAATTCAATTCGAAGGCTAGAATCTTCCTTTTATTGACTTTTGCAGTTTGTCCAAAGACTAAGTTTGGCACAAAACAATGCGAACAGAGCTGCAACTGTAAAGATGGCAATCACTGCAGTGTTGAAGGAATATGTCCTGGCAATGAATGTGCTCCTGGATGGAAATTGAATGTTACAAAAAACAGAGTGAGATGTAACGCTGGTAAGACTAACAGTCTAATGATTTGACATATTAATTCAGGCTTAAAAATTAATTATTGGTATGATGTTTGTTTTAGCTTATGGTAATTTTACTAAGACAAGACAATACAAATACAGGATATTTCACACTTCAAAGTATTATGAAATTAACATTCAAAAGATGACTAATTTTAATTTAAGTAGATTATATAGATGTTGATCGACTGTGCTATGAATGAAGGAATCTATGTTTTTGCTCTAACTGTCTTCAATTGTTATTTCTTCAACATTTTAAGTGTTGAGGTAAATTTTATAAAGGCTTAGAACAATTATTTTAAAAATATGCATTCAGTGGTTCTAATGCTGGACAGATCCTCCTGAGTTACCCTAAATCCAGTCATTATATTATTATGATGTCTGTTAATTCATTATAAAATTTCAGATGTTGATGAGTGTAAGATGGAATGTAACTCTACTCACACCTCAAATTGTTACAACTGCAGTGCACGACCTAACGAAAGATGCCGTAATACTATTGGTAGTTATGAATGCATCTGTGAATCTGGATATCACAGTACAAGTGAAGGATGCAAAGGTGAGATGTCATTTTCAAATCCACTTCATTATCATATTACTAGATATCAAATTACAGCGTAACTAGAAAATAAATTTGCAATTTGAACCGATTTACTTATGACATTTCATGCAAATTTCTGAATGGCTTTTTTGCACAGTCGAGATTTTCGAGATTTGACGGAAGTTTCAGTTTTATTGCAATATTGTGTCCTGTAATTTATGTTAAATTTTTTGTTGTATAATTGCATGGTCGTCCGGAGGTGCGGTGCAAGGGGGTGCAATTGCACCCCCTGAAAAATTGTGGTTATAAAAAAGTAAAATTACTTGTTTCTTTCGTCACAAACCCTTGTTTTGCACCCTCTGGAAAATGTTTTAATTTATTTAGTCACAAGTCTCTGTTTTGCAACCCCCTGGAAAAATTTCTGCGGACGCCCATGGATAATTGTGTTGAACTTTATGTGCAATTCTAGTTCTGCTGATTGGATAGTAAGACTATTTCCTAAGTCCTAAAACATCAATTATCAGTGGCGGTAAAATGCTAAAATATATAATATAACAATATTTGAAAGTTAATTATTATATTTAAAATGTGACATTTAAAAGATTTAGGAACTAAAAGGAGAAGCAGGAGAAGAGAAACATTCTCTGTACAGGGCCTGCTTTCCCGGTGAACCAATAGGCTCAGTTTCCCGAATCCGGTGACAGACAATGCGTTATTATTAAGTGTTAAAATTTCTAAGCCTTAGTGCACTGTTCGTCATGTTGTGACTTTTTAAGTTGAATGGGCCCATTAATAATTGTTGCATTAGGGCCTAAAAACCCTAGCAGCGACTGAATAGCATCTGGAAACAGCGCAATCTGAGTTTAAAAACCAAAATAAGGTTGTACCCTCTAGGCTACATGCCTAATCACCCCAACCCTCCGTTATGCAGCGAAACGTGTACACGCACAAAACAAGGCTGAAAAAGACTAGAAGCATTTCATACAAAAGCCCTACGAAGAATTCCGGTCTATCGATGCCAGAAACTCTACACAGGGCCGGATTAAGGTCCGCGTGGGCCGGGGGGGGGGGGGCTGAGAAAAAGGCCGTCGCCTATACTGAAAATCTCTGACAAGCAAAACAGGTTATCTTACTTCTTTCGAAATTTCGAAATCGTTCTGACAAGCAAAAAACGGTTATCTCCCTTCCAAATCGTGCTGCAAATCGTGCTGACAAGTAAAAAAGGTTATCTCGAAAATCGGTGGGCCTATTTTCATGATGGGCCGGGAGGCTACAGCCCCCTCAGCCCCGCCTTAATATGGCCCTGACTCTACAGCTGGCGCAGGATAGACTCGCATTTCGAGCAGTGGTAACGGTCGACCCGGCTACACGTTCCTGATGATGATGATGATGATGATGATGATGATGATGATGATGATTATGATGATGACGACGATGATATATGTATTCAATAATTGCATAATTTTCGTAACTTAGTTTCTTCGTCAGATTCAGTGAATTTTGAAGTTGTCGCTCTGTGACTGTGATCAGTTTTTTTTTCAACACTGGCATTGTATACTTTAGACAAAAATAGTGCCTCTGTTAAATTAATAGATCATTGACTGTTCCGTGTTTTCTCTGTGGACAGACGTTGATGAGTGTGAATTAAACAAAGGTGGATGTCAACATCACTGCGACAATATTCTTGGAAGTTTCAGCTGCTCCTGTCCGCCTGGGTTCAGAAACACTAGCGACTCAGTGAATGAAGAAACCATCTACAACTGCACTGGTATTGTCTGGTTTTGTTTCACGCAGCTGGATATTATCCTCAAAAGAAATGTTATCGTGAATTCGATACATCACCTTAGGGGTCGTCCATAAGTGACGTGACGCGATTTTGGCACTTTTTGACCCCTCCCCCTACATAACGCGACGTAACGAAACGTCAGACCCCCTAAAATATGACATAACAACGGGCCCCTCTTTTTGTCTTCCGATAAGTCTTGACAAGCAAAGAAGGTCATCCTTGCATTCTTTCCTCACGAAAAACTCTGACAAGCAAAGAAACGGTAATCCTTGTATTTTTTTCTCTCTCCAAAAATCCTGACGAGCGAAAAAGGTCAAAAGTCATCACTTGAATTTTTTTATTGCGTTACGTCACATTTACGGAACCCACCTCCCCCGCGTCGTCACACTTCGTAACAAATGGCCGGACCTCCCCCTCCTCCTAACCGCGTTACGTAATTTATGGACGACCCCTTATGCAATGCTGACAATCTGCTTGAAAATGCACTTTTTATTTTGGCCCTGAGAGTTTTGCAATATATTTCTAAATATTAATGTATGAATAAGCAACAGAAAATAATTATTAGTCTTTCTGTTCTTTTGTTTTGTTGTGTAGACATTGACGAATGCTCCGAAGGATCTTCAAACTGTGTACACAACTGCACCAACACAATTGGGAGCTACACGTGCAGCTGCCATGCAGGGTTTCAGCTGCAAGACGACAGATTCAGTTGCAAAGGTAAACTTTGCCCCAACTTAGGAGAAGAATAGGCTAATTCTGAGCGGTATTCTGCTTTTAGATTAAGTTCAAACTAAACGAAACTTTTTCAGAGCAGGACCGTCATTTCATTGTTTTCCAGAGGGAAGACTTTCGACTATACAAGCAGGCAGTATTTTTTAAACTACCTAGGCAATATGCAAATTGGTTTTGTCCATAGTACATGCTAGGCCTACATACGATATTACGTAGTACACGCCAGTGATTGTAATAAAATTATAAAAACAATTGAGAACACAATGAATTTAAAAACACAAAAATTCGCGAACATTTTCCCCCTAAAATTCAGGGGCAAAGGCCCGATGTCCCCCCTATATGACATGATGAGTGTTTCAAAGTGTAATTAAGAGTCCGTAACATTCTTTTTTAAACTCAGATACAACAAGGAAGGCAAAATTAGATTTAAGCACAGACTAATTCAAGTCCATCTCAACCGCTCTGGTCGAATCAACTGTTTTTCGTCTAAAATAACTCATCTATTTTGTAGAATTCTCGTATAAATAAAAGGAACATAAATTATAAATATGAATAGAAAATTAAAAGCCCAAATGTGGCGAGGGACCACTGCTGCCAAAGGGGCTGTCCATTAATTATGTCAATTTTTGGGCAATTTTTGACCCCCTCCTTTGTCAACAACTGTCAACTTTCACTTAACCCTCCATAATTACGTCAACAACTCTTGACCCCAAGATCAATGACAGGTCCCAATAACAAGGTTATTATTTTTGTGGTGATGATCATTTTTCCTTTTTCCTCATCGAGTGTCAAAACGTGGTGGTGATGACCTTTTTTCTAATTCTTTTTTCCATTGTAATAAGTAGTATTCTATGAAATTTCCTATTTTTTGATTATTTAAAAAAAGTGAAATTCTTGACGTCAACTTCTCTTGAGCCCCCCTCCCCCTGTCAACAACTGTCAAACTTTTCCAAACCCCCTCCCCCCTAAACTGTTGACGTAATTAATGGACAGCCCCAAAGGGGAGGCTGGGTCCTCACATGTTACCAACAATCCTCCGTTGAGCGTAAAAATACAGTAGAATAGATCGCTGCGATGACAGCTTGCTTTGGTATTGTTGCTATTGAGAGTCAGAAGTCATCGTTTAATTTTTCCAGCTGCTGAAGCGGAGTGCGAATCATCGGCGTCTTGGTTTCGCATTGGATTCATATCTGCCTGTTGTGTGATAGTGATTCTAATAGCTGTGATCATCATCATCGTAACGTACATGTATAGTAAAAGACGTCGTCGATTGAGTGTCAATGCAAATCAGGAATCTAAAGGTTGGATTCTGTTAAAATCATTTTTCATGAAGACATTCAACATCTCTGTTATCACGAAAAAAAAATTAAATAGGCCTATAAATGATTTTAGACTGTAGCGCAATCTAACAATATGTCTATATTTGTTTCCACAACCTAGCGCGTAAGAGCTGGAGAAATTGTTGACCAGTACAGCGGCGGTTCCAGGATTTCTTGGTGGGGGAGGGTGAAATGAATTCATAGGAAGTTGGTGGAGGGATGAAAAGAGTAGGACAAAATCAACAGACTTTGCCGAAAAAGCTGACAAAGTGGAAATTTTTCCTCTAATTTTACTACACTTTTACCGAAAAATAGGTTGACAAGCAAAAAAGGTCATCCGCAGTTTTCCCCATAGTATTGTTTTACTAGACTTTTATCCATAAAGTAGGTTTCACAAGCGACAAAAATCCGGACTAGTCCGGTGGGGGATGCATCCACACTTCCCCACTCATCCCCCACGTGGAACCGCCACTGGACGAGTATGCTTGAAGATAATTTGATAAAGGCAGTTTGTCTTCACACACCAACCGGTTAATGCTGTAGTATGATTTTATGTATGTATGTATGTATGTATGTATGTATGTATGTATGTATGTATGTATATAATTGTATATTTTGTGCATGTTAGCGCTACAAAGTTAGAAGTGTTGCATATTTCGCTAATAATTATGCAAATCTTTTAAAAAATCTTTTTTGCTTTAATATTGCTGTTTTAATTGAATTTCATTGGACTTGTAGGCCCAATTACAGCTCAGCCAAATATCATTTATGAATCGATTGACAAAGACCAGAGAATTCCTGGATCGAATGAAGCGTACGAGGAACTTAATCTAACAGATCGTTCGATTCAAACAGGCCGATAAGTAAACGTCATTCTTCCGTCTCAGGATCATTCTATCAACTGAGAAGAAAAGACAAGCAGGGGTGTAGCGACGGGGGTGTATATCGGTATATATATATACCCAAAAATCAGACTACCTTAAATTTTTCATTTTTTTAATATTTTCAAAGTTTTAAAATAGCTATACCTCCCAATCGCATTATACCTCCCCCAATCAAATTCCTGGCTACGCCTCTGAAGACAAGACCCATCTACTCGGTATTTGAGCACTATAGTCGGAGCTAACGACACTTGTTCATGCCAGATATATGTATGCAGCGTTTTAAAACTGGTTTCCTGGTGCTGATGAACTGTTTTTGCAACGGGGGAGATGAACCAAAACCCATTGTCCAGTTTTTAATTTAAACACATTGGACAGGGGCGTAGCGACGGGGGTATATCGGCATATATACCCCCAAAATCAGTCTACCTTAAGGTTTTGTATGTGATTTATGTGTGGTTTATATGGTCTATGTAGTTTATAGTTAAGATTTATACCCCCTTCCCCCCAAAATAAATCCTGGCTACGCCCTGCCCTTGGACCCAGGGAGGAATATAATTGGGCGGGGAAGGCGGCGGGGGTTCGATGCTTGGCCCCGGAAAAAATAAATACAAGTCAAAAATTGGTCTTCAGATATGTACGCAGATAATTTTGTTTCTTGATTATCTTCGTGTGAATCATATGATATAATGTATAAATTGATCCGCGAACTAGTTTGTTTCATTAACGGACATGTTGACAAGCAAGGTACTGTATGTTCTGCCAGTGGCGTATTTACCATTGGGCCATTTGGGCCATGCCCCCCTTGGTCTTGCTTGACAAGCAAAAAAAGGTCGTCAACTTTTTTGAAAGTTGTAACTTGTCAGGTCGAAAGTGTCTGGCCCCCCTTACCAAAATTCTAAATACGCCACTGTGTTCTGCGGAAGTGTCCGCATGTAATTCTCGTACAATCAATATTTCACGTGTTTAATTAAACTGTATACAACCTCGGGAATATACGTGTTGTCATTTAACAAGCAAGCCACTCAAATACCAGGTGAGAGCCTTCGGACGTTTTTTCTCTCCCATCAAAAACTATTCCCCTGATTATTTCGGAAACATATCCGCGGAGATTGTCCATTGCCATTAATGGGATTAAAATGAGAAATTTCGTCACAGCACTATCATGAAGTAGCGACCTCTGTCAATTAACAACTTGGCAATCGTTGATGCGAAATCGAAAGTGGAAACGGAATTTCCACTCGCTGAAAACTGAACCCAAAATAACCAATGCTAAAGGCTAGGGAGGTCAAATCAAATTAATGTATAGGGGGCTGTCCAATAATTATGTCAACAATTTTGTCAACAATTTTCAACAACTGGCAATTTTTTTTTTGCAGTGATGAAATTTAAATGTATTTTTTGATTATTTTTTCCATTGTAATAAGTTTTATTGAAATTGACGTTATTTGTAAAAGTGAACTTCTGACGTCACCCCTCTTGACCCCCTCGCCCTGTCAACAACTGTCAAACTTTATCAAACCCCCTCCCCCTAAATTGCTGACGTAATTAATGGACAGCCCCTAAGTAGTAAATATCAAAAATGTCAATGACTGTTCATAAAAAATGTCCTTTGAAATGTATTTTAAAAAAATATTCTCTACCACTACGTAGCAAAGCATTTAATCCTGTCTATGTAGGAAGAATAGAGAAGTATAGTTGATATATCAATTCAGTGCTAAATAAAATGTGCAGTGACTTTCTTTTGCGTCACGCATAAAAATATTAAATCTACTCCATAGCAACGACACAAAACCATTAAGCTACTGTATCAGATTGTAATGCTATAATGAGGAGATATACCAGAGAGTACAAACTAAAGAAAATTTAATGCAGATGAGTATAAAAAGATAACTAAGGCTGTTTGGGCATATCTGTAGAATGAAGGAGGACAGAAAAATCAAGACCTTAGTGTTTGGAATAATGGAGGGAACGAACAGAAGGGGCAGAAGACCACACAGAGAATGGGCGGACGACATTGCGCAGTGGGGCGGAGACAGCCTACAAAGGCTAAGCCATGCCGCGCAAAACAGAGAGGTGTGGGAGACAATAGTGGAAAAGGCATTGGGCACCTACGGGCGTTGAGCCTATGGTTGTTGTTGATGATGATGATGATGATGATGATGATGATGATGATTATGATGATGATGATGATGATGATGATGATGATGATGATGATGATGATGATGATGATGATGATGATGATGATGATGATGATGATGATGATGATGATGATGAATGCTAGACCAGCTATTACTAAAGCGTTGAGGACTTGGCCAAAAACAGTAATGAGTTTGGATTTGGGACCCGTGAAATGTTAACGACGTGGTTTCGAAAGCGAACGTGGAATTTCCCAACCTGATAGAGATACACCCATAGTAATTAATAATTTTGACAAGGGCAGTCCTACACGTCGGCAACAAGTGGTTATAGAGGATTGATTGATATTGATTTGTATTCGGTGCCTGTCGGAAATGTTATCGTTGAGAATTTGCAATGTAGGAGAAGAATTTGACTCGATGATCTGAAATCTGAGCGTGCTAATCTGTAAAGGTTCACAGTTACATGGACTAAACCGATTAAGATTTTGGCGAAAAAGGCTCTCGAATGAATCCACACTCTCAACCAGTGTGCAAATGTTTCTGAAAGAAGCACGCAATTACCACGCAGACAGTGGCGTAACTAGGGGGCGGCGGGGAGACTTGTTGACAGCCCCCGGGCCCCGGGCGAGGGGGCCCCGAAGAGGGGTTTGGGTTAGGGTTAAAAGGTTAAGTTAAGGTTAACCCTAATTCTAGAAACGATATGTGGTGACGACGTTTTTTGCTTGTCAACACTAAAAACGATGACCTTTTTTTGCTTGTCAGCCCGAAACTCTGGGGCCCCATGTAAAAGATGCCCCGGGCCCCAGAAGTCACGCTACGCCACTGCACGCAGAACTTTGGCAAGTTCTACTGCACTAAAACAGATTTTTAAAAACACATTAGCAAAAGCCATTAGCAACGACTACATGATAAATGAGCGAAGGCGTGAAACAACAACAAATGATAATAGTGTATCGTGATAATGACAACATACTAAGAACTCATCAAAAATAGATGTTAGAAACGAATAATAGTGATGATGCAGATATATGATAATAAGCGTATTGAACTGTACTGAAAATGTCGCTAGTTATTGCAAACACTGATGAACTATTTGGAAACGACGCCAAAACGATTAAACGTGGAATTTTAGATTCGCCTAAACTTGCCCTAAAGCATTTAATTAGTAGGCTACGAGAGATTATGTTGAGGGCAAAGTCGAGGTGAAGTTTGAAGTAAGAAATAATGATACGGGGTAGGGTAAGAATATTACATTAAACTGAATTAAAAGATAAATTTTGAAAATTAAATGAGCTGATATGACAAAATAAACGCATATGAAAATGTCGCATCTGTATATATCGGCGAGTTGGAGCAGAGTTGTCCAGACAAAATAAACAATCTTCAGTCTTCTTCCTTTAACAAATAGCACCGTTTCTCCAGACATGACTGTAAGTCATCGCTGATGGCGTACCAGAGAACGTCTTAACAAGGTCTGTTCTTCATTTTCTACGTCATTTTCATCGTCGCCTAATCTACTACTGTCGATTGTATCTCAGCAGTAGGCTGCGATAGTAAAATCACTAACACAGGCTTTGTAAAGCTATAGTAATCCTCAGATTGAACTGAGTTTCCAACATCCGATCAATATTTTATGTGTATGCTGCGTACAAGTAAACTGCCTTTGAGACATTGTTTTAAAACGTTCGACTTTGAACCTTTGAGTTTCTCTATTCCCGTTGGTAGTAAACTGCAGCACTGCGAAGAGAAACCTATTGTTAGTTTTCAACATATCACACGTGACGAAGATATGCCAGAGTTGAGCGAAGACGTTGTTAGTGGCAGGGTTTAATCTAGGCCGTTTCCGGATGAGAAATTGTCTTCCCGGAAACTTCAAATTCCCCCCGGAAATTTTGGCATACTATATCAACTAACAGCAGCCCCTAGCAGAATTTCCCCTGGCTTTGTCAGTTTCCCCCGGCTTTGTCAGTTTCTCCCAGGAGTCCAGGAGTCTAGATTAAACACTGGTTAGTGGGGGGGGGCGGAAGATGGCAGAGTGGGTTACATACTGAAGTGGTAGGCTAACGGAGCAGGTTCAAGCCCCGTTAACGCCCCTAGTGGCTTTCATGCAGGCAGTGATGCCTCCTAAGACACTTTAAATCGCGCTAAGTTAAGGGTTAAGTTAAGCTAAGTTAGAGGACTTGTCGTGTGATCAGAAACTCGGTATATGAAACAACAGCAGCTATTAAAACAGCCTAGAATAAACATTGGGCGTTGTCCCGAAAGATTTATCAGGAAGAAAGCCAGATCGTCTGCACGGATTACGCGCGATGTCTGACTCTTGCCAACAAGGTTTGTCTCTTGTACATTTCAAGTAAAAATTCTTCTTCTAATCTTTGCATCATCGCGCACTTTAATGCTACAAATGATGGCCTCAACTGCAGTGGCGGCTCCACCAGGCTCAGCACCCGTGACCCAAGAGCCTGGCTAGTGGCCCCCAGTTGGGACCCTACTATCAATGCAATCAACATTAAACAACAAATGGTTGGCCCCACGATTATAAAAAGATGCCCCCTGAAACGGCCCCCAGAAATCTAAATCCTAAGACAAGCCGCCACTGCTCAACTGGATTGATATTAAGAGAATTCGCTCAGCACTGGTGACGCAAGACATATCTATGAGGCAGCACAACGCCTCATACTATCAATCAATCAACTTGAATTAGAGCATGCAGGTCAAGCCGGAAAAGATCAGTCTGAAACGACGGGAGAGCAATCTAAGGGGGATAAGACAAGTTAAACAGGCATGTTTTAAGACCAGATCTGAAAGATGATAAGTTGTTAGTTATGGACTGTCTAGCTGATATTGGTATGTGAATTTAGGAGCTTGGAGGGCGCACACTGAGAAACAACTAGTGCCAATGACATTGTGCAGGGAGTTCTAGGAACGACAAATGAAGGTCCTGCCGAATACCTAGTGGAATGATTAGTAGGTCGAGGGATTAGTCGCATCTTAAAATTTTTGACTAATTAGTTTGATTATATAGCATGGTTCTGAATGCTAAAAAATAGTTGAGATTTTTATAGTTAATTTTTTTTTTGATAGGCCCTTCTTAGGTTATGGACTGTCTAGCTGGAGTTATATGTTTTCAATTTAGGAGTATTGGATGTTGCTCTAACTTAATACATTTTGCCACTTTCTAGTGACATTGCTGCAGGGCTATTTCTAGGGTTATCAATTTGGGGTGTCACGTATAATCTGGGGTCCCCTACCGAAAAAGTCTGACAAGCAAAAAAGGTCATCTCTGGCTCAGATTGGGGGATGTTGGGGTGTCGGTCCAGTGTTTAATCTAGACTCTGGACTCCGGGGGAACCCGACAAGGCCGGGGGAAAGTCTGCTAGGGGACTGCTGTTAATTGATGCAGTATGCCAAAATTTTCGGGATAATTTGAAATGTCCTGGGGAAAAGGGCAATTCTCCCCGGAAACGGTCTAGATTAAGCCTTGTGTCAGTCTCAGATTGGGGAGGAGGAATGTTAGGGGTGTAAATATATGCCTGCATTCCTGTTATTGTCATTCCGTAGACCAACGTTACCCGAAGTGCATATCTCGCTCACGAATACATACCCTGAGTTACATAACAGTGGCGTAGTAGGGATTGTGATTCTCAACAAAATGCATATGAGCGCGTACACCTATATTTATCCGCAATACAATTTTTTTGGGTCGGACAGCCAAGGGGGGGGTTTAACCCCAACTCCCCTTGGCTACGCCACTGTTACACAATAATAATACAAACCAAATGATATTCAAGATTTAAATTATTTTAAATTTATATACAGAAAGAATGCAACATTCTTATAACAAAGTCTGTAACTGTAATCTGGTTTGGAATTTCCAGTCCATGGACTCGACGTCAAAGTGCATGTTTGTGTTGAGATGAAGAATTTCTGAATGGTGTTGATCGTTTGCCTTCAATCGCCAGATCGTCTTCCACGCAATCTTCGGTGCTCGTGTCGGCATCTAATTCTAGATATTTCCCTTCTCTAATGCAGTGATTTCTCAGACCTCTTTGTCTCGAAGACCACTTTTAAAGATTCAAAATTTCTCGCGGGGACCACCTGAGAAAAATCATGGCAACTGACAAGTGGGAAAAACCTTATCGCAACTTACTAAAATTCTTGACAAGGAAAAAAATACTAAAAGAATAATATTGACAAGTTGACAAGCAAAGAAAAAAGCCTCATCGCAACTTACTGAAATACGCCTAATTTTGCACATATACTGTTGCGTATATAGGAAAATCTCCGAAATCCGACTCCGTACGTTCTATATACAATATTATGCATGGACCCTAAGCTGCAAGTATTTCTTATTGCTATTCAAGTAGCAAACAGGAAGTAGCTGAGCTTTGTTACGCAACCTATAGAGGAAGGAGGGTGAACATATGACTGTTTTTGCGTACGTAACATGCATTTTTCTTCACTGCCCAAAGTTTCTAAGACGTCATCATTACACTTTATTATGAAAGACTTTGCAATATATTGGCCTAAAACAGAGGTTCTCAACCTTTATAGCGCCGCGCCCCCTTCAATTCAATTCCCCATGATGTGGCGACCCCAACCGTAAAATCATTTTCGTACATAATGTAAACTGTTAAAAATAATAGTGCTACAACAATTAAAATGTTTGAAATCATTCTTATATATTCAATTGTTTGCAATGCCTATCCTCGAATGGCAGTTATAGTTTTAAAAAACTAGTAACTAATAGTACCAATGGGAAAATTTTGTACAATTACAATTTTTGCGCATCAAAAAGAGACAACCCCATATTTTCGAAGGTTTCAGGCGACCTCTGGCAAATCGTCATTCGACCCCTGTCGGGGTCGCGACCCACAGGTTGAGAACCGCTGGCTTAAAGCATACAGCCTCAGCAAGTGATGCTCGTGGTCGGGCGGCAGTTGTATCCGTATGCAGTGATTTGCAGTATTATATCTAGCCTACATGATGGAAAGTCATATGTGTATACATGAAAATTGAACCAAGAGATATTGTTGAGTTGTGGTATCATGTTTAGCATCATAAGTAATTATGCCTTCGTATGTTGCATATGTAATTGGGCGGAGATAAGGCGTAATTGTCTGTGCTAATACAGATTTGCATAATTGAAAACCCGCCTTCCAGGCGCTTTACATCCTTGTTCTATTAAGCATTGTATAGTGTTAGATTATATGCGTTGCCTTTTGACTCAGTCTGTTTTGTCGTTGTTTTGGAATTTTGCATTATGAACAAAACTGTTTGGTGAGGGTTTAATCATTGATTTTAGACGGCGATTGCTTCATTAGCGTCATTTCACACTTTTCTGGGGGGGGTGTGGCAAGATAATTTTTTGGCAAATTTTGGGCAATTTTTGGGCAATTTTGACAAATTTGAAACTGTTGACATTTTTGGGCGATTTTTGCACATTTCACATTTATTTATTTATTTATTTAGTACATTATACATTATTTCTTCATTTCTTTGGGGACACGGCTCCTCTGCCCCTCCAAATGATGCCCCTGGATTGCTTAAAAATGGAGTCAGAATATTTATACTCAATTTCACGTTCTGACTTGTCTCTTTAGAATTTAAAGTTTGAAGGTTCGTTTGTTTTTCAGTAAATTTTAAACGATTTTCAAAAGGCAATTGTGGTGCATCATGGAATTCTTTTATTTTACAGATTTATTCATAATCATGGACAGTGCCTTGACAAGTTTCATCTGCTGTGCGGTGATCGTTGGTTTTACCATGCTACCAGCAAATGCCCATTCGCCTGGCAAGTATTTATATTGTAATTCATTTTACTTCTATAACGCTCAGGGGCGTAGCGACGGGGGATATACTGGTATATATACCCCCAAAATCAGACTACTTTTTAAACAAAGTTTTTAAGATTTTCAAAGTTTTTAAAGATTTATACCGCCCTTAATCACATGTTACCCCCTCATCAATGAAGTTCCTGGCTACGCCCTTGATAGCGCCTTGTCTGTAATACAGTGCGCGTTAATCCATGGTTGATAGACAACTGAATGATGAGCAGCTTATCCAGAGTCGCTCGTTAAATTGCTAATGTCTTTATAGAATCTCTGTCCATTGAAACACAAGTGGCGATAATCTCTTATGCTGCGTTCACTTGCTCATTCTTGACTTAAACTTGTGTTTTTATTATTTAGTGCTGTAGAGGAATTTAGATTTAGTAACCACAATATAGGGGCGGGAAGGTGGCAGATTGGTAACACGCTTAGACAGGCACGCTGACAGAAAGGGTTCAGCCCCGCAGGAGCCCTTAAGGTCGACTCAGCCTTCATTCGCCAGAGGGTGGTGGTAACCAGGGCCGGATTAAGGTCCGAGTGGGCCTGGGGCTGAGAAAAAAAGGCCGTCGCCTATACTGAAAATCTCCAAGCAAAAGGAAAGGTTATCGCCCTTCCAAATCGTGCTGACAAGCAAAAAAAGGTTATCTCGACGAAAATCGGTGGGCCTATTTTCATGATGGGCCGGGTGGCTACAGCCCCCTCAGCCCCCGCTTTAATATGGCCCTGGTGGTAATTGAGTAGCAGCCGCGGCTGCGAAGGTAAAACGCGGGTCTAGAGAAAGTAATGGCAAACTACTCTATATTAATGGCTTTAGCCACCTGCGTAGCTGCTTGCCTGACACCGGAGATCAGCGCCGGGCCCGAAGCTCGAAATCGTGTTTGGGCAAACCTTACCGTTTCCATTTAACCATAATATGGCATATTGAACTTCTATAGAGCCATTTTAGTAATACACTTGGCATCAGTTCGGTGGTCACTTCGAATTTGAATCGCAATCCCCCCAATAAGTCAGTCTGAATATCTGGTCCACTAGGCCTATATACTGTACATCGTAGTGGATGGACAATAGGGAGTTGGTTGTTGGAATATAAAACACATCCTATAGTTTTATTCCAGATGTCTTAGCATTTGGATAAAAACCTCAGAGATTATTCTTTTGCTGCCCTAAAGTATATGAATTGCAAATTTGCTGACATAAAGTTGCGTGTTTTTTGTTTACAAATTTGAATTTCTACAATTTATATTGAAATTTGGCCAGTGGCGTAACGTGGGGGCGGGGGGCACTTTGTTGACAGCCCCCCGGGCTCCGGGCGAGGGGGCCCCGAAGAGGGGTCTAAGCTAGGGTTAGGTTAGGGTTAACCCTAATTTAACCATAGAAATGATGTGCTGAGAACCTTTTTTTGCTCCCCATGGCAAAGATGCCCCCGGGCCCCCAAAAGTCACGCTACGCCACTGAATTTGGCGTACAAAGTTCAATGGTGTGTAAAAATGTTATATGTCGAGGACAGGAAGACAGATCACAGGAGCTTCATTCCTTTCCTTCATTCCTTTACTGGTGGAATCTTAATGCAGGCCTAAGCAGTTTTCATAGTAAAAGTGCATTAATGGCTGTGTGCTAAGAATTTGGCCAAACTTGTCTGAACATTCTCTTTTTGTCATATGCCAAAATTCTAATCAATATATGCTCAGGAATGAACGAGTGCCAATTTTGCATTATTATTATTATTATTATTATTATTATTATTATTATTATTATTATTATTATTATTATTATTATTATTATTATTATTATTATTATTATTATTAATTATTATTATTATTATCATTATTATTAAACGTAGAGATTACTGTGGCAACTAATACAATGACTGCGTGGACACATTACAAATTATAAATTACAATAGCTCGCACGAAATAGCCAAGTTTTGAGTCTCTTCTTGTATGTTTCAGACTTTACATCAAATGCTTATTTTGGATGTTTTCGTGATACTGGGTATTATGCAACATTTACCAAGCAAGTTAGTATAACAAAGAGAGAGCCTGGCTCTTGCAGAGAAAAAGGTAGAATTGAAAACTTCACATACATAGGACTCTGGGTTAGTTATTACTGCATTCAATTCTGTTAACCCCTTAACCTGCCATGACAAGTGTATACTTGTCCATTTTACATTGAGGTACAAATAAATGACCGGTTAAGGGGTTAAGATAAAGACAACAATTCTCAGAATTGATCAAAATTTTAAAAACATTAATTTCAATACAAAAATTCTTTCAAGAAACTTTGAATGTAGGCTAACAGCTCAGATTTTGAGATTTGGTTTGTATAAATGAAATACAATTTATGAACAGTGTTTATTCTAGGCCATTTGGGGAATTTTCCCAAAAATAAAAAAATTCCCTCCCCCAATTTTTTTATATATGTTGCATGGGGAGAGGAAATTCCCCCCCCCCCCAAAGTGTGGCGACGGAGTTTTTTAATTTTTGGAGAGGGGAAAAATAAGGAAGATTGTCACAGAGCGTTTATGAAGAGAAAACGAGCAGATGACCTTTTTTTGCTCCTCGTCAAGACTTTTGAGACGTCCCCCTTATCTCCCCCAAACATTTCAAAATCCTCCCCCCAATGTCAAGGTGGCTAGAATAAACACTGATTTATGAAAATTTAATTGAAAAGAGATAAATTGTTGTTGGAGCGATGCCTACTTCCATGCAATGACAGATGCAACTATGACAAATGAATATTAGAAAATTCTTATTATTACAATTGATTTTGAAAGCTCTTCTCATTTTATTTTATCTGTGAAAGTTCAACAGATCAAAATTTTGTTTTGATTGCAGGGAGGTGGGGATTGCTGGTGTGCACCTGGTCTTTATGAACAAACAACACCTAATAGACCCAACAATGCTGGTCAGTTAGAAAAAGTAGATGACTCACAGTGCACTGCAAGTTGTGATGATAATTCTACCTTATCGTGTGGTGGATTCACAGATGCGGCTGATATTGCCATCTACAGTGTTTATTCAGGTTAGAAGATGAGACTTTGACTTTTCTGGCATAAATTTCTATAGCTGTAACTCTGCGATGAACTTTTTTTTACCTCTATATAATCAGACCAGTAAAAGACAATTTATTTGTTTATTGCGTCTTTGAGGTAAGTTTATGATTTACCAGTAAATTCCTCCTAGATTTATCATGGACTGAGGTTTTGACATTTATTTTACTAGTAAATAAATGCGATAACTATTACTTATTTTACTTTTTCACTACATTTTACTTATTTTCGGGAAAGGAAGTTTTCAGATTTTCTGGCGCCTCACATACCAATCGAAATGAATGCAATTTATGACCATCGACTGATGGTCCTAATAGACAGATAGTGCACTACCGTAATGGCGCTTAAGAAGTTACTTGATTGATTGGTCTCAAAATGGTTTTGAGATTTTGAAGCATCATTTCTGATCCATTGTTCTGTCTTTGCAATGTCCTGCATATGCATTTTTAGTCTTGCGATTTTTGTGACTTGATTGTCCCCCCTCTCCATATCCGTGGGCATAATCCATTGATGTTAATTATGAGTTGAACCATATTCTGCCACTCTTCTCTATAAACTCCTTTCCATTCGTGTGTGTGTGAGTGAGTATGTCAGTGCATGTGTGCGTTCTGGTCATTTTTGCACCATTCTATAACGCTCTCTGTCCTTCAGATGTCTGCCTTTCTTTGTCTAGCCTTCCATTTAACCAGGCAATATTTCTTTTTATTAACCCATTTTCTTTTATTCTGCAGATGTGCCCAAACATCTGTAGTTTCCGTTGAATGATTTACTGGAATATATCTTTCTTGTTCCACTATAGCTACTAATCTACTCATTGCTGATTTTTGTTGCCATCTGCAGTGGCGGCTCCAGGATATGGCAAGTGGGGTGGGGGCCGTTGGGGTGGCAACTTCTAATCATGGGGAGCCAACCATTTGTTATTAGGTGTGTAGTATTAAGTATAGGGTCCCAAAAGGGGCCACTGGGGAGCCAGGCACTCAATAGGGGAGGCACGGGCCCCCGGGCCCCCTCCCTGTGGAGCCGCCACTGGCCAACTGATGTGAAGAATCCACCTTTGGCATTTCAATTCGAAGGCTAGAATCTTCCTTTTATTGACTTTTGCAGTTTGTCCAAAGACTAAGTTTGGCACAAAACAATGCGAACAGAGCTGCAACTGTAAAGATGGCAATCACTGCACTGTTGAAGGAGTGTGTCCTGGCAATGAATGTGCTCCTGGATGGGAATCGAATCGTATAAATAACATAGATATTTGTAACACTGGTAAGACTAACAGTTTAATGATTTGACATATTAATTCAGGCTTAAAAATTATTATTGTTATGATGTTTGTTTTAGCTTTTGGTGATTTTACTAAGAGAAGATAATACAAATACAGGATATTTCACACTTCAAAGTATTATAAAAGTAACATTCAAAAGATGACTAGTTTTAAATTAAGTAGATTATATAGATGTTGATCGATTATTTTATGAAGAAATCTATGTTTTTTGCTCTAACTTTCTTCAATTGCTATGTCATAGGTGTTGAGGTAAATTTTATAAAGGTTTGGAAAAATTATTTTAAAAATATGCATTCAATGGTTCTAACACTGGACAGATCCTCCTAAATTACCCAAAATCCAGTTACTATATTATTATATTGTCTGTTAATTCAGTATAAAATTGCAGATGTCGATGAGTGTAAGATTGAATGTAACTCTACTCACATCTCAAATTGTCACAACTGCAGTGCACGATCTAATGAAAGATGCCGCAATACTAATGGTAGTTATGAATGCATCTGCAAAGCTGGATTTCACAATACAAGTGAGGGATGCAAAGGTAATATGTCATTTTCAAATCCACTTCATTATCATATTACCAGAAACAGTGGCGAAGCCACGGGGGTTTTGAACATCCCCACTTGCCATCAGGTCCACCCGTGAGATTCGTGCAAAATTGTAGAGAATTTCTTTGGGGGTAAGGGGCTTGAGGATCGGCTTTACTAGTCTAAATATCAAGCGTTCTCTATATATCTGTATAACAAGCAGTCGTGCGTCAGACGGACTGGGAATCGCCATGACCGCCCATGTTACTATTTGCTAGAAATTGTATCAGATAGACAAATATATTGTTTAAAAGTTATTTAATGCACTCATTACGTGTGGAATAGTAATTTTAACGAATTCTAATGTTGTACAAGTAAAAGTTGTTCAGCTTCAGGGGGCTTTGCCCCTGACCCCTTGACCAGGGGCTTGGCCCCTGGACCCCACTGGGGGTTCTGCCCCAGACCCCCTCAGCGTGTTCGCCATAACCCAGGGTTATTTCTAGGATTATCAATTTGGGAGGTGTCGGTAAATTCTGGGGGTCCCCTGCCAAAACGGTCTGACAAGCAAAAAAGGTAATCTCATAGCTGAAATTGGGGAGTGTTGGAGGTGTCGATTACAAATGTTGGGGTGTGGGGGTGTTAGGGAGGTGTACAAATATCCCTGACAAACCCCCCCACTTATAAAAGTCTGGCGTCGCCACTGACTATATATCGAATCACAGTGTAACTAGAAAATAGATTTTCAATTTGAACAGATTTATTTATGACATTAAGTCATTGCATGAAATATTCATGAATGAGTTATTGCACAGTCGAGATATTTTGAGATTTGACGACAGTTTCAGTTTTATTACAATATTGTGTCCTATAATTAATGTTACATTTTGGTTGCATAAGTGTGTAGAACATTATGTGCAATTCTAGTTCTGCTACTTTTACAGTAACTGCTGAATTCCTATAGGCTAGACCTATTTGTGCAGTGTATGTGCTGCTGTAAGATATGTTAGCCTCTTTTAAGTTAATTAGTGAATAATTTATCTCAGAAAGTTACTTTGTATGCAAATCCTTAGTCTCAATGACCAGGACGCTTTAGTGGTTCACTACATGCTAAAATTTCCTTTCTCATAATTTCATTTTTAGCAGTTGGCTTTGAAATTTGAAACAATATAGATATTGTAATTATCACAACAGTTAATGTGGTTTATGTGATAACAAAACTTTCTATTATATTAATGCTTTAAAACTTTATTACTTTGAACAATTTTGAATATGAGGGAGATTTGTTTATTGTGTCTACACTGTAGATATCGATGAATGCCAAGATAACACTCACAACTGCAGTCATGAATGCAATAATTATGAAGGCGGTTACAACTGTTCTTGCAGAGCAGGATATGAATTGGAAGGATTTTCTAACTGCACGGGTAGCTATTTTCAATCATTAGGCATTGATTTTAATCTTTCTATTATTGCTACACAATCATTTTACAGGGTGATGCAAAAAACCGGACTAGTCCCATTTAGGTTTGCATTTAATATAGTCTGTTTTTTGCGCCACCCTCTACTTTTATATAACAATTTATTTGCTTTATAAGAATAGCTCTAAGCTATTCTGATTCCATTGATCATGTTGATCATGTCACTCAGTGTTTTGAACAGATCCTGGGTCTTAATTTTACAACTGAGTGGTGCATGCACCAGAGTTGTTATTTCAAGCATTTCTGTGGGGGTGTGAGATAGACCTAAGTCAATCTATTTGTGCAATGTATATTGATTGCTTCATTTAGAGGTACCGGTACTTTGTTCTATGATGGTTAATTGTAAAATTTCAGGCCACTCCAGTTGCTGAAACGGTGATCTGGATTAAGCGTTGTGCTAAGTTTCTGTTAAATGCATTCAGGCCCGTCTTATGCTTCGTCACACTCCGTAACAAATATCCGGACCACCTCCTCCCCTAGGGCCTAGACGCGTTACGTCATTTGTGGACGACCCCTTATCACAACAGTTAATGTGGCTTATGTGATAATAAAACTTTCTATTATATTAATGCTTTAAAACTTTTTTACTTTGAACAATTTTGAATATGAGGGAGATTTGTTTAGTGTGTACACTGTAGATATCGATGAATGCCAAGATAACACTCACAACTGCAGTCATGAATGCAATAATTACGAAGGCGGTTTCAACTGTTCTTGCAGAGCAGGATATGAATTGAAAAGATTTTCTAACTGCACGGGTAGCTATTTTCAATCATTAGGCATTGATTTTAATTTTTCTATTATTGCTACACAATCATTTTTACAGGGTGACGCAAAAAACCCGGTACTAGTCACATTTAGGTTTGCATTTAATATAGTCCGGTTTTTTGCGCCACCCTGTACTTTTATATTAATATTTATTTGCTTTATAAGACTGGGCCTAAGACAGAAAGGTATCAATTGATTCTATTCATCTATCATGTTGAGAAATTATCTATTTTCCTGAAATTGAAACATTTGCCAAGTGTTAGTATTTGTTTTCTTTAATTCTTAATTAATTTTGAATAAGAGAGAGATTTGTTTTATTGTGCTTAGATATCGATGAATGTCAAAATAACACCCACAACTGCAGTCACGAATGCAATAATTACGAAGGCGGTTTCAACTGTTCTTGCAGAGCAGGATATGAATTGGAAGGATTTTCTAACTGCACGGGTAGCTATTTTCAATCATTAGGCATTGATTTTAATCTTTCTATTATTGCTACACAATCATTTTACAGGGTGATGCAAAAAAACCGGACTAGTCCCATTTAGGTTTGCATTTAATATAGTCTGTTTTTTGCGCCACCCTCTACTTTTATATAACAATTTATTTGCTTTATAAGAATAGCTCTAAGCTATTCTGATTCCATTGATCATGTTGATCATGTCACTCAGTGTTTTGAACAGATCCTGGTCTTAATTTTACAACTGAGTGGTGCATGCACCAGAGTTGTTATTTCAAGCATTTCTGTGGTGGTGTGAGATAGACCTAAGTCAATCTATTTGTGCAAGATATTGATTGCTTCATTTAGAGGTACCGGTACTTTGTTCTATGATGGTTAATTGTAAAATTTCAGGCCACTCCAGTTGCTGAAACGGTGATCTGGATTAAGCGTTGTGCTAAGTTTCTGTTAAATGCATTCAGGCCCGTCTTATGCTTCGTCACACTCCGTAACAAATATCCGGACCACCTCCTCCCCTAGGGCCTAGACGCGTTACGTCATTTGTGGACGACCCCTTATCACAACAGTTAATGTGGCTTATGTGATAATAAAACTTTCTATTATATTAATGCTTTAAAACTTTTTTACTTTGAACAATTTTGAATATGAGGGAGATTTGTTTATTGTGTTTACACTGTAGATATCGATGAATGTCAAGATAGAACTCACAACTGCAGTCACGAATGCAATAATTATGAAGGCGGTTTCAACTGTTCTTGCAGAGCAGGATATGAATTGGAAGGATTTTCTAACTGCTCGGGTAGCTATTTTCAATCATTAGGCATTGATTTTAATTTTTCTATTATTGCTACACAATCATTTTTACAGGGTGACGCAAAAACCCCGAACTAGTCACATTTAGGTTTGCATTTAATATAGTCCGGTTTTTTGCGCCACCTTGTACTTTTATATTAATATTTATTTGCTTTATAAGACTGGGCCTAAGACACAAAGGTATCAATTGATGTTACTCATCGATCATGTTGACAAATTATGTATTTTCCTGAAATTGAAAATTTGCCAAGTGTTAGTATTTGTTTTCTTTAATTCATAATTAATTTTGAATAAGAGAGAGAGATTTGTTTTATTGTGCTTAGATATCGATGAATGTCAAGATAGAACTCACAACTGCAGTCATGAATGCAATAATTATGAAGGCGGTTTCAACTGTTCTTGCAGAGCAGGATATGAATTGGAAGGATTTTCTAGCTGCACTGGTAGCTATTTTCAATCATTAGGCATTGATTTTAATTTCTCTATTATTGTTACACAATCATTTTACAGAGTGACGCAAAAACCCGGACTAGTAACATTTAGGTTTGCATTTAATATAGTCCGTTTTTTGCCCCACCCTGTACTTTTATATTAATATTTATTTGCTTTATAAGAACAGGTCTAAGCTATTCTGATTCCATTGATCATGTTGACCAATTATTTGCTTTCCTGAAATTGAAACATTTGTTTCTGTATTTAACTGCAGACATAGATGAATGCGGGAAACGTACACATGCATGCAATCAGACATGCCACAATACAGATGGCAGCTACTCCTGCAGTTGTACTCAAGGATTTACACTTGACGCTGATAAATTCCAATGTAATGGTAAGAACTCTCAAAACGACCTTCTAAGAATTGCTTTAAATGGTTATTTCGACGGCAATTTATGAGAAATTTAGGCCTAGTTGATTAACTATGTAAACATTAGGCCTATCTAAATTCCATGCATCAAAGTTATTGCAATCAATAAAAAGAGTAAGGATAATTGAAATTCTGCGATTACTTAAAATTCTGATTGAATTAACAATGTCCACGATTAATTGTGGAATTAGTTTGAATCAATTCTACAGTTATCTAAAATTCTAACTGTATTTGAATTAATGTCACTCAGTGTTTTGAACAGATATTTATTCTTACTTTTATAACTGATTGGTTTCACATTGAAATTTGAAAACCTTGCTAAAATATTAGCCGTGACCATTGTGTTGAAAGAGGCCCGTGGAAATAAGATGGTGTGCACCTTGTCTCTGTACCCGCTACAGCCTGGAAAAAGTGTGGAGACGGCCATTTTTTGCTTGTCAAGAATATTTAAGAGACAACGTTTACCTGGTGAAAATCTGCACCCCTGGTGAAAATTCGTTCCGACGCCACTGTGTTGAAATGTGTTTTGTCCCTCCTGGAAAAATTTCTGTGGGCGCCCATGGCTACGCAATACACTAGCCCCGTATCCGTGGTATTGCACGTGCGCCTGGCTGAGGGCTATAGAAACGGAGATCAGCGTCGCCCTATGAGACCGTGAGACTGGGGAAGGACTTTGACTTTGACTTAGCATTCAAGGACGTCTGGTAACTCTATGTAGGAAATTATTTGGCTTTGTTAAAAATAATAGATTTATTCACATTGTGAATTTAAGGACACACAAAACACATTGGTTTGACCAATTTGTTTGACCAATTATTTTGATGGTCGAATCAATTTTGTTGCCAGTTCAACTCAGATTGCTTGTTTTCAGATGTTGATGAATGTCAGACCAACAATGGGAAGTGTACTCAAAACTGTACAAATACAAATGGAAGTTACTTCTGTTCTTGTTTCAGTGGACATCAGTTGAAGAATGACAGTCTTACTTGTGAAGGTATGGACAGCATTTACCAACGTCTTGAAGAAATAGCATTGTGATGGGATGACCCAATAAAATGAAGCCCACACTAAATAAATTTTTCCAACAAACTAGTCAATGAATTTTCTTTGCATACATGTAGAAGAAAACGGATCCATTTAATTTAAAATTTAAATAAAATGCAGTTAAAACAGTTCACCATTCAAGTCACCAGAAGTCAGGTCCAATGGTAAATGGTTTCCGATTGTGAAATTTAAGGGTTAATTAGAGTAATGGTTGTATATAACAGCCTATGATTATCGATAAGAACTTGTGAGACTCATTTATTCATGCAGGTTTCTTTTATTATTGAAGAGGACATCTGCTATGTGCAGTTGTGCACTGCTCAGATTCAATGTACAGGGTGGCGCAATAAAAACCGGACTAGTCACATTACGTTTGGCATTTAATATAGGGCCTATAGTCCGGCTTTTTTGCACCACCCTGTATTAACGTATATCACAGTATGTAGGGTCCTTTGCTAGAAGAGGCAGCTGTTTATGCTCTGTTACCTACTCTTGATTTTGAATTTATTTGCGTTTTTGACAGATATTAATGAATGCGCTAATAACAATGGTGACTGTTCTCAAAAATGTATTAACTCAGTTGGAAGTTATGAGTGTAAATGCGACGAAGGTTATGAGCTTGAAAGCGATCGTCATTCTTGCAAAGGTAGTCTTCCATTTATAGATCATAATTGCTGTTGAGATGTTTTTGCATAAATTTCAAAGCTAATATGTTGAGAAAATTACATTGATAAGATTCAGAAGATTCAGAATTCCTAGCAACTTTATTTCTTATTCAGATGTTGATGAATGTTCTCGGAATCTTTCCAAATGTAACCAGAATTGTACGAATACAATTGGAAGTTATAACTGCTCCTGCTTTTCTAGTTTCAAACTCAAAGATGAACATATTTGTATTGGTAAGAAATGCTGCTAATATTATTATTGTTCCAAAATTAGCAATATATAATTATATTTAATGGCAAGTTTGCTGGCCTACATGTGTTAAGGACATTGTGCATTTCTGCTCTGAAGAATTCCACTGAAGGAATCAGTCAATGATTTGGAATTAACAGCAAACAGAAGGAACCAAGATTTATTTAGAACTTCTGAGGTTCTACTGCAACAGAGACTATAAGTTATTGGTTTTATTTAGTTTATGCTTTGCTGTCTGTATTCAATAATTGCATAATTTTCGTAATTTAGCTTCTTTGTCAGACAATTAGACAGCAACGGGGAAATCGACAATCTGTCAAGACTTCACACAGGCTTACTTAACCTCCTTAACCACTTAAAATCACATTATTATTATCAGGGCCGTCTTTAGCCAGTGCGAGGCCTCGGACACCTGGCGGCCTGCGGGGCCCTAGACGTGAAGATCAATGTTGACAAGCAAAAAAGGTCATCTCCAATGTTTTTGAATGTTGACAAGCAAAAAAGGTAATCTCCAATGTTTTTGAATGTTGACAAAAAAAGGCAATCCTACGTTTAAAAAAGTAGTTTGCGCGCGGCGCGGGACCCTAAGATGCGCGGGGCCCCGGGCACTGTGCCCGAATTTTTACATGTAAAGACGCCCCTGATTATTATTATTATTGTTATTATTATTATTATTATCATTATTATTATTATTAAGGTAACAGCGTCCATGCTCCGCCGATCTATCACACAATTGAGCCTATATAAATTAAAGCCCAAATGGGGCGATGGACCACTGCTGCCAAAGAGGACGCTGGGTCTTCGCAATCAGTGGCGTAGCCAAGAGAGAGTTGAGGGTTCACCCTCCATTGGCTGGCCGACAAAAGAATTTTTATTGGGTTTTATCATAAATGGGGGTTTTAGGCAGCAAAAAAGAAGCCAAAAATACCAATATGTTTGTAAAGATGACGCAGCCGCGCCCATATAACTACATAACAACTAACTAAGTGACGACTTTCTTTTCTTGTCAGAATTTTGTGAATTCGTGAAGAAGTCATAGCACCCCTTTCGGGACATCCTGGCTACGCCACTGTTCGCAATTATCCACAATCCTCCGCTAAGCGTCAAATACGGTGACATCAATCGCTGCGATGACTGCCAGGGGCGTAGCGACGAGAGGCATATCGGTATATATATATACCCCCCCCCGCCAATCAGACAACCTTAATTAAAATTTTTAATGTGTTTTTTAAGATTTTCAAAGTCTTTTAAGATTTATACCCATCCCCAAATCACATTATATCCCCCACGAATCAAATTCCTGGCTACGTCCCTGATGACTGCCTGCCTGCTTTGGTATTGTTGCTATTGAGAGTCAGAAGTTATCGTTTAGGTGCTGAAGCGGAGTACGAATCGTTGACATCTGGGTTTCGCAATGGATTCATGTGTGTCTGTAAGATTTTCATTGGAGTCATAGGTGTCTGCTGTGTGATAGTAATTCTAATAGCTGTGATCATCCGAATGCATAAGAAAAGACGTCATCGATGGAGTGTCAATGCAAACCAGGAATCTAAAGGTTGGATTCTATTAAAATCACTTTTCATGAAGACATTCCACATCTATGTTATCAGGGACAAAACTAAGCATAAAATTTAATGTCATTATTTAGACTGTAGCGCAATCTAACAATATGTGACCCTGGACATGAAAAGGGTCCAGATTGTCGGTTTGGAGTTATGTGTTCTAGCATACTGCTGGGTATCACAGCTGTCGAAATTTAGCCCATAAAGCCAAAATTTACCCCAGACCACCATGATATCCTACCCAAATATTAAACTCTAAATCCTCCTAAGCCTACAACATTGAATAATGGCCATTTTTAAATGCCCCAGCTGGCCAAATGGGTAACCTAGATTCTCCGTTAGATGAAACTTAATGCTCTTAATGTCAAATACAGGCAATAACACTGGCTTGCCTCTTCTATGATGATTGTAGTAAGCTTTTAATAGACATTACGTCGTTATATTCACAGGGCAAGGCCAGCTTAGAAGGCTGAGAAGTTCAGCCGACGATCTGGGCCTTTTCTATATAAACAAAATGTACACACAAATGTGCCTAAAGTTTGGTTTTCTCATAAAAAAGCATGATAGTTTGAAAATAAATCATTTTTAAAGCGTTTACAATAAAAAAACAAAAACTGAAAATTTTCACCTCAAGTACTATTTTGGCTGTTTTACATACAGGCCCTCCGAGAGAAATTCCGGGCCCCTGTGCAGAATGGCCGACGGGCCCTTGACAAGTCATAATTTTTTCTTGACGACCTTTTTTTTTTTTTTTTTTTTGCTCGTCAGCCGTTTATTATAAATGTTTACGACCTTTTTATGTTGACGACCTTTTTTTTTTTTTTTTTTTTGCTCGTCGTCTGCCGTTTGTTATTTAGCGCTGTGTCCCGGGCCCCCTTGTGCTCGCCGGGCCCCTCTGCTGAACTGACATTTTTAACCGTTCTTTAGTGTTATTATTCATTTTATTGTTAATTATACATATTCATCATCGGCCCGGGCCCCCTCCAGACCGCCGGGCCCCTGTGCAGTTGCCCCCCCTGCCCCCCCCTCTCGGAGGCCCTGTTTACATAAAAGTAGTTCCGACGATTTGGACCCTTTTCATGTCCAGGGCCACATATGTCTATAATTATTTGTTTCCACAACCTAACGCATAAGAGCTTAGAGCCCCGGAAACGCATTATCCAAAAGCGTTAAAGGACCCGCACTGTCCACAGTACCTGGCTGAGCTGGTCCTACGATCAACGTCGAACGCACGGAGGTCGGCACTTCGCTCCGGCCATCGTGTCCTACTGCTCGTTCCGCCTCCGTCGCAGACCCCGAAGTTCGGAGACACAGGTCCTTCCCACGCGGGAACCCATTGCTCTGGAACGCCTTGCCGACCGCAGTGACTGAGGCCGACTCATCTGGGCTGTTCCTGAGAGAACTAAAGACGCACCTTTTTAGTTTAGGATATGGTTGGCTGTGTGTATAGCGCCCTTGTCGTAGGCCTTAAGCCTAGTGCACGGCGCTATAGAAGTTGTCTTGAAATAAATAAATAAATATGTATGTATGTATGTATAATAATTGTATATTTTAAACATGTTAGCCATTCAAAGTTGAAAGCGATGCATATTTCGCTAATAATGCAAATATTTATTAAAACCTATTTTGCTTTAACCCCTTAACCGTGTATTTAACTGTAACTCAATGTAAAATGGACGGATATATCCGGGATCCCCAGTTAAGGGGTTAATATCGCTGTTTTAATTGAATTTCATTGGACATGTAGGTCCCATTGCAGTTCGACTAATTTATGAATCGATTGACAAAGACCAGAGAATTTCTGAAACGAATGAAGCGTACGAGGAACTTAATCTAAAAGATCGTTCGATTCAAACAGGTCACTACATGAACGTCACTCTTCAGTCTCATGATCACTCGATCAACTGAGAGGAAAAGACAAGCAGAGACATAGCGACGGGGATAGATCGGTACATATACCTTCCCAAAAATCAGACTACCTTAAAACTTTCAATGTGTTTTTAAGATTTTCAAAATTTTAAAGATGTATACCCTCTCCCGCCAAATCACATTATGCCCCTTAATGAAATTCTTGGCTACGCCCCTGAAGACAAGACCCATCCACTCGGTATTTGAGCACTAAAGCCGGAGCTAACGACACTTGGTTCATGCCAGTTTCTGTGGCTTTCTACAATCTTTCAATGACGATTAGCCTCGGTGGCGTAGCCAGGATTTCCGGAAAGGGGGTTTGGTTTTTGGTCATGACCAACTTCGAAAAATCCTGACAAGCAAAAGAGAAAGGTCCTCCTCGTCTTTCCTCGATCCTTTTCCCTTTCAGATTTGCTGATAGGCAAAAAAGGTTGTCGCCTTATTACATCTTTACATTCTATAGCGCTTAGGAATTATCTTTTGGGTCGGCAGCCGAGGGGTTGGGGGTTGACTCCAAAAACCGCGTCCGAAAGTTAAAAATGTATGGAATTACATTACTAAATTTTTTCGTCGCCATCCATGGGGCGTTTGACACCCAAAACACCCCTGGCTACGCCACTGATTAGCTTGGAAGCTCAAAATAAACAAAACGGATTAAAAATTTTATATTAAGCTGTATAAGATGAACTTACACTCAGATAAGAATGAATGGTAGACAAGGCAACGTTTTTACTACGGACACTTTTTTTCAAGGTAAAACAAGACAAATGAAAGCATCGACCTTAGCGGATGAAAACATTTTCTGTAAGGAAAGCCATTAATTAAATTTTATTTAATTACTGAGCCATGCAGGTGCTTGCTGCTAGAGTTAGAGTCTGAGAGAGACTGTTAGTCCGCATTACTCCATACACAGTTTTGGAAGTTGGAGTTGAGTTGAAGTTGAAGTGTTCAGTTAAAAATTAACTGAATAATTATGTGTAATAAACAGAATGGTCTCTATAGGCTCTATTCCAGCGTCAGTTTGTCCACTACAGCTGTTATCTTAGATTCTACAAACAGGGGCGTAGCGACGGGAGATATATCGGTATATACACCCCCCCAGAAAGACTACCTTAAAATTTTTAATGTATTTTTTAAGATTTTCAAAGTATTTACAGATTTATTCTCCCCTCCGCAATCACAGTATACCTCCAAATCAAATTCCTGGCTACGCCCCTGTATCCAAAGAGACAAGCACAATTAATTCTCAGTATTCGGTTCCATGGGCTGAATTGTGGGACAGCAGAGAGTGTAGGGAAATAACTCAGTTAACTTTGCCAGGAACTATATTCTTCGGCGAATCGGCACGACGCCAGATGAGGCGGTTGTTTGGTTCCGACCGAATCTCTGGTGCGCATCGGTCGTCCATCCATCGAAGGCACCGATTACCTGTTGTGGCCGTCTGCAAAAGCGAAGTCCGTTCCTGGCGAAATTTAATCTGCTCAACTGGGAAGACGGCCAACGCGTAACAGCGATCCTTCGAAAACGATAGATCAACCGGTAATTAGCCACAGAGGCTCTCAATCGATGCCAGGAAAACTTCCACCCGAACGCCCAGACGAACAATTCCATTGTATACAGAGAACGAAAAACGAGGCTCCAAAATGTCACTTTTCCTAAAGAAATAATAATAATAATAATAATAATAATAATGATAATGATAATGATGACGATGATGATGATGTTGTTGTTGATGATGATGATGATGATGATGATGATGATGATGATGATGATGATGATGATGATGATGATGATGATGATGATGATGATGATGATGATGATGATGATGATGATGATGATGATGATGATGATGATGATGATGATGATGATGATGATGATGATGATGATGATGATAACAGGGTTTAGAATGGTCCAGTAGAATTGGTCCTGTATGAGAACCACACGTGGATTCTAAGTCACCGGTATAACGGTATTTTTGAAACTATATTATACCAGTTCTTCCTAAACTTTTTCAGCCAACGGCACACTATCAAAGAAACATACAGTCAACTGCAGCCAAAATGCACACATTTCATTTTTAAACGATGCATTGCAGGGGCCTGCTAGTACTATAGGCCTATATACTCTAGGAAACAGTTTAATATTGACTATCGTTCTTCATAAGTACGTATTTTCGTTGCAGTCTGTATCTCTATTTCACGCTTAACTTCATTGAAGAGATATAATTCAACTTATAATTAACAATTAATACAGCACCATTATTATTTTACTATTTCCGAATATTTTGTCACGGCACACTTCTAGCGTTGCTGCGGTACAGTTGTGTGCCGCGGCACACAGGTTGGGAAGCCCCGCAGTATATACTCGTCGAGAGTTTTCTAATACCGCGCATCACTAATGATGACGTTAATTTCCATAGGAAATTACACGGAGCTTAAAAACTAGCGATTTTATAAAAAGAATCCTTTTGCCAAACGGGTTTTTGATGACAGTATAGATTGCTTTGGATGAAGCCAAATCCTGATTGATTAGGATGGATTGGATCGGAGGAGTTTGGATCAATTGAATCTTATTGGATGGATCAGATCAGACGAGACTGGGAATTATGTGCATCCAATACAATCGGGAGATGGAAAAGCGAAGGAGTCAGCGGCGGAAAGGAGGAAAAGGCGGGGAAGAGGAGGAGGAGGAGAAGGAGGAGGAGGAGGAAGAGGTGCAGTGGAGGATACGCAGAGAAAGCGTTAATCAACATCCTCTATTTTGCCTTCTTGACTTTCGCTGAAACGACTGACAGCAATGGACCGACTCCAAGCGCTGATCAAAGATCTGTTAATAAGAACGCTTTGAGAAAGAAAGAGAGACAGACAGACAGACAGACAGACAGACAGAGACAGTCAGAGATAGAATAAGAACGTTCAGAGATAGTCAGACAGATGGGCAGACAGAGAAAGAGACAGACAAGCAGACAGACAGAGTTTTAATAGACGTAGCCTAATGATAGATAGATAGATGGATACTTGGAAGGATAAAAGGAAAGAAGAATGTGGAAGCGAATTCCAAAGATCCAGAATCTAGATATTGACCAAATCGAATATATTCCGTTCAGATGTGTCGGACAGAGCAACAGACAGACAGACAGACACACAGACAGGCACACAAATAGAGACAGGCACACGCGAGACAGACGAGCGAATGAATACACAAAGAATTAGCCAAATATGCAACCAGACTTACAGTACGAGGCAGGGACAAACAGACAGACGAATGCATGTGTGCTAAATAAGCAAAGACAGACAGACAGACAGACAGACAGACAGACAGAGGGATTGATAGACAGAAGAAGAGGTAATTGACGGCCATTTTATCAATCGATGTGACTTCGCGATACTTTCATTTATCGACCGCGCGACATCGACGCCGCTGCACGGCGACATTCCGACAGACAATTCACCGGGATTGACCGACGACATTCGCCGACGCCGACATGACCGAACGCTGACACCGACGCCGACATCACGCTGCCACCGGCTAACACCCTTCGACGCCGGTTCCAATCGGCCATAAAGTTACAGCGGCAGATAGAGAGAGAGAGAAGAATACGATAGCAGGAAGGAGGTAAGGATGAATATAGCGTACTTCTCTAGGATTCTGGCATTGTAGGGCAGGTGTGAACTCTGTATGTAGGGTCTTGGTAGATACAGGTTTACCGTTAGATAAGTAAGTAAGTGATTTAAGTAAGTAAGTGATAAGTAAGTAAGTAAACTCTTCAGGTGTTCACAGATGTTGTCTGAACGCATAAGAATAAGCAGCTACGTACCGTACTACCTTCCAAAGCGCTATATAAATTTACGAGATATTACTTACTTATTTGTTAGGTCATCGTTGCATGTCGAATTCTGAGCAGTGGCGGCGCCAGGATTTGGCGAGGGGGCCCGTTGGAGTGGCAACTTCTAAGCATGGGCCAACTGTTTTTCTTAAACCAGGACTAGTTTAGTTGCTTAGAGTGAGTGCACTAAAAACATGACGGGAACTGGGGGGAGGCATTCAATAGGGGCACGGACCCCCCGGCCGGTTTTTTCCCTGTGGGGCAGCCGTTGGTTTGGATAGTGTTGACAGGGAGATTACAGCAAAAACGCCTCGAAGGTAAAAACATAATGTCTAACAAGTACACTTCTGAATTAATTTGAATAACAGAATACCGTATGAAAGTTTTAAGTATATTTTCCTAAACAAATCTACAGCGAAAAAACGACGTTATCAAGCAACACAGTAGTAGCAAGGAATTGAAATTTCGAACAAAAATTAGCCAGTGTCTTATCCAGGCCTGTTAGGAGGGAAATCCTCCCACAAACCTCAAAATTCCCCCAATTTGCAGCACTGAACTTTTTGCATTGAATTCTGCCTCTTCCCCTCCCTCCAGCCAAGTCAATTTCCTCTCACCCAAAGGCCTGGAGTCTGGATAAAATACTGAAATTAGCATTGAGCAAAAATAATCTAAGTCGTCAGAGGGAGATGTCAAAACATTCACTAGTTTTCTCAAATTCGACTATTAATTAATAAAAATGTAGGCATAAACTCCACGCGTAATATAGGAAAAGTCACGATTGAGGCTCTATAGAAGTACCAGGCAGTGGTCCATGTTTCCGATGGCGCTTGTTCTCGATTCATGACTGGAGGGTGTTGTCAAAACATTCATTACTTTTCTCAAATTCGAAAATTATTGATAAAAATGTATGCATGAAGATCCACGCATAATATAGGAAAAGTCACGGTTGAGGCTCTATAGAAGTACCAGGCAGTGGTCCATGTTTCTGATGGCGCTTGTTCTCGATTCTTGACTGGAGGGAGTTGTCAAAACATTCATTACTTTTCTCAAATTCGAAAATTATTGATAAAAATGTATGCATGAAGATCCACGCATAATATAGGAAAAGTCACGGTTGAGGCTCAATAGAAGTACCAGGCAGTGGTCCATGTTTCCGATGGCGCTTGTTCTCGATTCATGACTGGAGGGAGTTGTCAAAACATTCATTACTTTTCTCAAATTCGACTATTAATAAAAATGTAGTCATTATAAGCTCCACGCGTAATATAGGAAAAGTCACGATTGAGGCTCTATAGAAGTACCAGGCAGTGGTCCATGTTTCCGATGGCGCTTGTTCTCGATTCATGACTGGAGGGAGTTGTCAAAACATTCATTACTTTTCTCAAATTCGAAAATTATTGATAAAAATGTATGCATGAAGATCCACGCATAATATAGGAAAAGTCACGGTTGAGGCTCTATAGAAGTACCAGGCAGTGGTCCATGTTTCTGATGGCGCTTGTTCTCGATTCTTGACTGGAGGGAGTTGTCAAAACATTCATTACTTTTTTCAAATTCGACTATTAATAAAAATGTAGGCATTATAAGCTCCACGCATAATATAGGAAAAGTCACGGTTGAGGCTCAATAGAAGTACCAGGCAGTGGTCCATGTTTCTGATGGCGCTTGTTCTCGATTCTTGACTGGAGGAGTTGTCAAAACATTCATTACTTTTCTCAAATTCGAAAATTATTGATAAAAATCTATGCATGAAGCTCCACGCATAATATAGGAAAAGTCACGGTTGAGGCTCAATAGAAGTACCAGGTAGTGGTCCATGTTTCCGATGGCGCTTGTTCTCGATTCTTGACTGGAGGGAGTTGTCAAAACATTCATTACTTTTCTCAAATTCGACTATTAATAAAAATGTAGTCATTATAAGCTCCACGCATAATATAGGAAAAGTCGCGGTTGAGGCTCAATAGAAGTACCAGGCAGTGGTCCATGTTTCTGATGGCGCTTGTTCTCGATTCTTGACTGGAGGGAGTTGTCAAAACATTCATTACTTTTCTCAAATTCGACTTATTAATAAAAATGTAGTCATTATAAGCTCCACGCATAATATAGGAAAAGTCGCGGTTGAGGCTCTATAGAAGTACCAGGCAGTGGTCCATGTTTCCGATGGCGCTTGTTCTCGATTCATGACTGGAGGAGTTGTCAAAACATTCATTAGTTTTCTCAAATTCGATTATTAATAAAAATGTAGGTATAAGCTCCATACATAATATAGGAAAAGTCACGGTTGAGGCTCTATAGAAGTACCAGGCAGTGGTCCATGTTTCCGATGGCGCTTGTTCTCGATTCATGACTGGAGGGAGTTGTCAAAACATTCATTATTTTTCTCAAATTCGAAAATTATTGATAAAAAAATCTATGCATGAAGATCCACGCATAATATAGGAAAAGTCACGGTTGAGGCTCTATAGAAGTACCAGGCAGTGGTCCATGTTTCTGATGGCGCTTGTTCTCGATTCTTGACTGGAGGGAGTTGTTAAAACATTCATTACTTTTCTCAAATTCGAAAATTATTGATAAAAATCTATGCATGAAGATCCACGCATAATATAGGAAAAGTCACGGTTGAGGCTCTATAGAAGTACCAGGCAGTGGTCCATGTTTCTGATGGCGCTTGTTCTCGATTCATGACTGGAGGGAGTTGTCAAAACATTCATTACTTTTCTCAAATTCGAAAATTATTGATAAAAATCTATGCATGAAGATCCACGCATAATATAGGAAAAGTCACGGTTGAGGCTCAATAGAAGTACCAGGCAGTGGTCCATGTTTCTGATGGCGCTTGTTCTCGATTCATGACTGGAGGGAGTTGTCAAAACATTCATTGCTTTTCTCAAATTCGATTACTAATTAATAAAAATGTATGCATGAAGCTCCACGCATAATATAGGAAAAGTCACAGTTGAGGCTCAATAGAAGTACCGGGCAGTGGTCCATGTTTCTGATGGCGCTTGTTCTCGATTCTTGACTGGAGGGAGTTGTTAAAACATTTATTACTTTTCTCAAATTCGAAAATTATTGATAAAAATGTATGCATGAAGATCCACGCATAATATAGGAAAAGTCACGGTTGAGGCTCTATAGAAGTACCATGCAGTGGTCCATGTTTCTGATGGCGCTTGTTCTCGATTCTTGACTGGAGGGAGTTGTCAAAACATTCATTACTTTTCTCAAATTCGAAAATTATTGATAAAAATGTATGCATGAAGCTCCACGCATAATATAGGAAAAGTCACGGATGAGGCTCTATAGAAGTACCGGGCAGTGGTCCATGTTTCCGATGGCGCTTGTTCTCGATTCTTGACTGGAGGGAGTTGTCAAAACATTCATTACTTTTTTCAAATTCGACTATTAATAAAAATGTAGGCATTATAAGCTCCACGCATAATATAGGAAAAGTCACGGTTGAGGCTCAATAGAAGTACCAGGCAGTGGTCCATGTTTCTGATGGCGCTTGTTCTCGATTCTTGACTGGAGGGAGTTGTCAAAACATTCATTACTTTTCTCAAATTCGAAAATTATTGATAAAAATCTATGCATGAAGCTCCACGCATAATATAGGAAAAGTCACGGTTGAGGCTCAATAGAAGTACCAGGTAGTGGTCCATGTTTCCGATGGCGCTTGTTCTCGATTCTTGACTGGAGGGAGTTGTCAAAACATTCATTACTTTTCTCAAATTCGACTATTAATAAAAATGTAGTCATTATAAGCTCCAAGCATAATATAGGAAAAGTCGCGGTTGAGGCTCAATAGAAGTACCAGGCAGTGGTCCATGTTTCTGATGGCGCTTGTTCTCGATTCTTGACTGGAGGGAGTTGTCAAAACATTCATTACTTTTCTCAAATTCGACTTATTAATAAAAATGTAGTCATTATAAGCTCCACGCATAATATAGGAAAAGTCGCGGTTGAGGCTCTATAGAAGTACCAGGCAGTGGTCCATGTTTCTGATGGCGCTTGTTCTCGATTCTTGACTGGAGGGAGTTGTCAAAACATTCATTACTTTTCTCAAATTCGACTATTAATAAAAATGTAGTCATTATAAGCTCCACACATAATATAGGAAAAGTCACGGTTGAGGCTCTATAGAAGTACCAGGCAGTGGTCCATGTTTCTGATGGCGCTTGTTCGCGATTCATGACTGGAGGGAGTTGTCAAAACATTCATTACTTTTCTCAAATTCGAAAATTATTGATAAAAATCTATGCATGAAGATCCACGCATAATATAGGAAAAGTCACGGTTGAGGCTCTATAGAAGTACCAGGCAGTGGTCCATGTTTCTGATGGCGCTTGTTCTCGATTCTTGACTGGAGGGAGTTGTCAAAACATTCATTACTTTTCTCAAATTCGAAAATTATTGATAAAAATGTATGCATGAAGCTCCACGCATAATATAGGAAAAGTCACGGTTGAGGCTCAATAGAAGTACCAGGCAGTGGTCCATGTTTCTGATGGCGCTTGTTCTCGATTCTTGACTGGAGGGAGTTGTCAAAACATTCATTGCTTTTCTCAAATTCGATTACTAATTAATAAAAATGTATGCATGAAGCTCCACGCATAATATAGGAAAAGTCACGGTTGAGGCTCTATAGAAGTACAGGGCAGTGGTCCATGTTTCTGATGGCGCTTGTTCTCGATTCTTGACTGGAGGGAGTTGTCAAAACATTCATTGCTTTTCTCAAATTCGATTACTAATTAATAAAAATGTATGCATGAAGCTCCACGCATAATATAGGAAAAGTCACGGTTGAGGCTCAATAGAAGTACCGGGCAGTGGTCCATGTTTCTGATGGCGCTTGTTCTCGATTCTTGACTGGAGGGAGTTGTTAAAACATTCATTACTTTTCTCAAATTTGAAAATTATTGATAAAAATCTATGCATGAAGCTCCACGCATAATATAGGAAAAGTCACGGTTGAGGCTCAATAGAAGTACCAGGCAGTGGTCCATGTTTCTGATGGCGCTTGTTCTCGATTCTTGACTGGAGGAGTTGTCAAAACATTCATTACTTTTCTCAAATTCGACTATTAATAAAAATGTAGTCATTATAAGCTCCACGCATAATATAGGAAAAGTCGCGGTTGAGGCTCAATAGAAGTACCAGGCAGTGGTCCATGTTTCTGATGGCGCTTGTTCTCGATTCTTGACTGGAGGGAGTTGTCAAAACATTCATTACTTTTCTCAAATTCGACTATTAATAAAAATGTAGTCATTATAAGCTCCACGCATAATATAGGAAAAGTCACGGTTGAGGCTCTATAGAAGTACAGGGCAGTGGTCCATGTTTCTGATGGCGCTTGTTCTCGATTCTTGACTGGAGGGAGTTGTCAAAACATTCATTACTTTTCTCAAATTCGAAAATTATTGATAAAAATGTATGCATGAAGATCCACGCATAATATAGGAAAAGTCACGGTTGAGGCTCTATAGAAGTACAGGGCAGTGGTCCATGTTTCTGATGGCGCTTGTTCTCGATTCTTGACTGGAGGGAGTTGTCAAAACATTCATTACTTTTCTCAAATTCGAAAATTATTGATAAAAATGTATACATGAAGCTCCACGCATAATATAGGAAAAGTCACCGTTGAGGCTCTATAGAAGTACCGGGCAGTGGTCCATGTTTCCGATGGCGCTTGTTCTCGATTCTTGACTGGAGGGAGTTGTCAAAACATTCATTACTTTTTTCAAATTCGACTATTAATAAAAATGTAGGCATTATAAGCTCCACGCATAATATAGGAAAAGTCACGGTTGAGGCTCAATAGAAGTACCAGGCAGTGGTCCATGTTTCTGATGGCGCTTGTTCTCGATTCTTGACTGGAGGGAGTTGTCAAAACATTCATTACTTTTCTCAAATTCGAAAATTATTGATAAAAATGTATGCATGAAGATCCACGCATAATATAGGAAAAGTCACGGTTGAGGCTCAATAGAAGTACCAGGCAGTGGTCCATGTTTCTGATGGCGCTTGTTCTCGATTCTTGACTGGAGGGAGTTGTCAAAACATTCATTACTTTTCTCAAATTCGACTATTAATAAAAATGTAGTCATTATAAGCTCCACGCATAATATAGGAAAAGTCACGGTTGAGGCTCAATAGAAGTACCAGGCAGTGGTCCATGTTTCTGATGGCGCTTGTTCTCGATTCTTGACTGGAGGGAGTTGTCAAAACATTCATTACTTTTCTCAAATTCGAAAATTATTGATAAAAATGTATGCATGAAGATCCACGCATAATATAGGAAAAGTCACGGTTGAGGCTCAATAGAAGTACCAGGCAGTGGTCCATGTTTCTGATGGCGCTTGTTCTCGATTCTTGACTGGAGGGAGTTGTCAAAACATTCATTACTTTTCTCAAATTCGAAAATTATTGATAAAAATGTATGCATGAAGATCCACGCATAATATAGGAAAAGTCACGGTTGAGGCTCAATAGAAGTACCAGGCAGTGGTCCATGTTTCTGATGGCGCTTGTTCTCGATTCTTGACTGGAGGGAGTTGTCAAAACATTCATTACTTTTCTCAAATTCGAAAATTATTGATAAAAATGTATGCATGAAGATCCACGCATAATATAGGAAAAGTCACGGTTGAGGCTCAATAGAAGTACCAGGCAGTGGTCCATGTTTCTGATGGCGCTTGTTCTCGATTCTTGACTGGAGGGAGTTGTCAAAACATTCATTACTTTTCAAATTCGACTATTAATAAAAATGTAGTCATTATAAGCTCCACGCATAATATAGGAAAAGTCACGGTTGAGGCTCAATAGAAGTACCAGGCAGTGGTCCATGTTTCTGATGGCGCTTGTTCTCGATTCTTGACTGGAGGAGTTGTCAAAACATTCATTGCTTTTCTCAAATTCGATTACTAATTAATAAAAATGTATGCATGAAGCTCCACGCATAATATAGGAAAAGTCACGGTTGAGGCTCAATAGAAGTACCGGGCAGTGGTCCATGTTTCTGATGGCGCTTGTTCTCGATTCTTGACTGGAGGGAGTTGTTAAAACATTCATTACTTTTCTCAAATTTGAAAATTATTGATAAAAATCTATGCATGAAGCTCCACGCATAATATAGGAAAAGTCACGGTTGAGGCTCAATAGAAGTACCAGGCAGTGGTCCATGTTTCTGATGGCGCTTGTTCTCGATTCTTGACTGGAGGGAGTTGTCAAAACATTCATTGCTTTTCTCAAATTCGATTACTAATTAATAAAAATGTATGCATGAAGCTCCACGCATAATATAGGAAAAGTCACGGTTGAGGCTCAATAGAAGTACCGGGCAGTGGTCCATGTTTCTGATGGCGCTTGTTCTCGATTCTTGACTGGAGGAGTTGTTAAAACATTCATTACTTTTCTCAAATTTGAAAATTATTGATAAAAATCTATGCATGAAGCTCCACGCATAATATAGGAAAAGTCACGGTTGAGGCTCAATAGAAGTACCAGGCAGTGGTCCATGTTTCTGATGGCGCTTGTTCTCGATTCTTGACTGGAGGGAGTTGTCAAAACATTCATTACTTTTCTCAAATTCGACTATTAATAAAAATGTAGTCATTATAAGCTCCACGCATAATATAGGAAAAGTCGCGGTTGAGGCTCAATAGAAGTACCAGGCAGTGGTCCATGTTTCTGATGGCGCTTGTTCTCGATTCTTGACTGGAGGGAGTTGTCAAAACATTCATTACTTTTCTCAAATTCGACTATTAATAAAAATGTAGTCATTATAAGCTCCACGCATAATATAGGAAAAGTCGCGGTTGAGGCTCTATAGAAGTACCAGGCAGTGGTCCATGTTTCTGATGGCGCTTGTTCTCGATTCTTGACTGGAGGGAGTTGTCAAAACATTCATTACTTTTCTCAAATTCGAAAATTATTGATAAAAATGTATGCATGAAGATCCACGCATAATATAGGAAAAGTCACGGTTGAGGCTCTATAGAAGTACCAGGCAGTGGTCCATGTTTCTGATGGCGCTTGTTCTCGATTCTTGACTGGAAGGAGTTGTCAAAACATTCATTACTTTTCTCAAATTTGAAAATTATTGATAAAAATCTATGCATGAAGCTCCACGCATAATATAGGAAAAGTCACGGTTGAGGCTCTATAGAAGTACCAGGCAGTGGTCCATGTTTCTGATGGCGCTTGTTCTCGATTCTTGACTGGAGGGAGTTGTCAAAACATTCATTACTTTTCTCAAATTCGAAAATTATTGATAAAAATGTATGCATGAAGATCCACGCATAATATAGGAAAAGTCACGGTTGAGGCTCAATAGAAGTACCAGGCAGTGGTCCATGTTTCTGATGGCGCTTGTTCTCGATTCATGACTGGAGGGAGTTGTCAAAACATTCATTACTTTTCTCAAATTCGATTATTGATAAAAATGTATACATGAAGCTCCACGCATAATATAGGAAAAGTCACCGTTGAGGCTCTATAGAAGTACCGGGCAGTGGTCCATGTTTCCGATGGCGCTTGTTCTCGATTCTTGACTGGAGGGAGTTGTCAAAACATTCATTACTTTTTTCAAATTCGACTATTAATAAAAATGTAGGCATTATAAGCTCCACGCATAATATAGGAAAAGTCACGGTTGAGGCTCAATAGAAGTACCAGGCAGTGGTCCATGTTTCTGATGGCGCTTGTTCTCGATTCTTGACTGGAGGAGTTGTCAAAACATTCATTACTTTTCTCAAATTCGAAAATTATTGATAAAAATGTATGCATGAAGATCCACGCATAATATAGGAAAAGTCACGGTTGAGGCTCAATAGAAGTACCAGGCAGTGGTCCATGTTTCTGATGGCGCTTGTTCTCGATTCTTGACTGGAGGGAGTTGTCAAAACATTCATTACTTTTCTCAAATTCGACTATTAATAAAAATGTAGTCATTATAAGCTCCACGCATAATATAGGAAAAGTCACGGTTGAGGCTCAATAGAAGTACCAGGCAGTGGTCCATGTTTCTGATGGCGCTTGTTCTCGATTCTTGACTGGAGGAGTTGTCAAAACATTCATTACTTTTCTCAAATTCGAAAATTATTGATAAAAATGTATGCATGAAGATCCACGCATAATATAGGAAAAGTCACGGTTGAGGCTCAATAGAAGTACCAGGCAGTGGTCCATGTTTCTGATGGCGCTTGTTCTCGATTCTTGACTGGAGGGAGTTGTCAAAACATTCATTACTTTTCTCAAATTCGAAAATTATTGATAAAAATGTATGCATGAAGATCCACGCATAATATAGGAAAAGTCACGGTTGAGGCTCAATAGAAGTACCAGGCAGTGGTCCATGTTTCTGATGGCGCTTGTTCTCGATTCTTGACTGGAGGGAGTTGTCAAAACATTCATTACTTTTCTCAAATTCGAAAATTATTGATAAAAATGTATGCATGAATATCCACGCATAATATAGGAAAAGTCACGGTTGAGGCTCTATAGAAGTACCATGCAGTGGTCCATGTTTGACATTGGCCTGCAGAAGGAGTATTCCTACAGTAAGCTATAGATATGAAAAAATCCAGAGTAGTGATGAAACGAATAATATCAACATTTTCTTGTGTCCCCATCTTCATTGCATCAAACCATTCTAGAACAGTCAATATATTCTTCCTCAGTTCAAGTCTAGAGCGTTCCAAATACCACGAAAAACACAATACAAAGTCTTACAGAAATCTATTCTCTGTCAAATGTCTACAAAGCAGTGTTTATTCTAAGCATTGTCTGGGAGAATTACCCTCCCCCTCCCAAGTTTTAAAATCCCCCCAAAGAAAAAAATTTTATATGTTGGCTGGGGGATGGAAATTCCCCCCCCCCCCCAAGTGTGGAGACTCAGACCTTGCCTTCCAAAACATTTCAAAATCCCCCAATGTCAAGATGGCTAGAATAAACACTGGTTTATAGTTAAGGTGTATACCCCCTCAAATATTTATACTCCCCCCCAAAAAATTCCTGGATACGCCTCTGTCTGCTAGGAATTGGACTGATAACCTTCGATTTCTTTTCGAATATTTCAATATTCTCAAATAATTTTCTTTCTCATGCCCTCGACCCTCAAATGAAATTCTCAGCTGGAAGACGCTCTCAACTAAACAGTTGATTCCATTTGAAAGAAAGCAACCAGAATTGTGGTACAACGCTGTCTGTCTGTCTGTCTGCCTGTCTGTCTGAATGCCTGTCTGTCTGTCTGCCTGTCTGTCTGTCTGCCTGTCTGTCTGCCTGTCTGTCTGCATAACTGTCCTTGTATCCTCTTTCTTTGATGAGAATTTTAATGCCCGTAAAGTCATTCGAGACTCCGTTCGTGTCCCAGAGGTGCTCTCATTTAGTCGTGAAATCCTTCTAATCTCCGAACCTCCAACTGCAGAATGAGCGTACTGAGGTGTCCTATTCGAAGAAAAAAGAAAGACAGATAACCGGAGAGAGTGAGGAGGAGGGAGGAGGAGAAGGAGGAGGAGGAGGAGGATAGACATACATGCAGACATGACAGACAGACAGACGAGACAGGCAGACAGAGACACAGACAGACATACTGACTGACTGACTGACTGACTGACTGACTGACTGACTGACTGACTGACTGACTGACTGACTGACTGACTGACCGACTGACTGACTGACAGAACAGATTCTAATCATGTCCTATACTTACTACTACATACCTAGCAACAAACAGTTGCCCCCCATGCCTAGAAGTGTCCTTCTCAACGGCCCTCCCACTTGCCAAATCCTGGAGCCGCCACTGGTCTTCGCAAAGAACTGAGTGCGGGAGTAAGAAGTGAGGTGCGAATAGATGGAGACCATAGGCGTAGCGACAGGGGGGGGTATATCGGTAGCTATATATAAATTCAAAATAAACCTCAGTACTATAGGATACTAGATTTGGATGGGTACAACAGTGGTTCTCACACAGGGCAGACCCTACTGAACCACTTTAAACCTTATTATTATTATTATTATTATTATTATTATTATTATTATTATTATTATTATTATTATTATTATTATCATCATCATCATCATCATCATCATCATCATCATCATCATCATCATTATTATTATTATTATTATTTCTGTACGGTTAGCCTACTAACAGCCGAACAAATTTCTCAAGCCCGAGTCCCGAAATTATCGTCGTATAATGTGTGCAGTTGACCGAAGATCAACCGGATACCGGAACCCAGGAGAGAAGAAAAGGAGGAGGAGGAGGAAAATGAGGAGAAGGAGGAGGAGGAGTAGAGGAAAGAAGAGAGTTATATAATGAAACTAGGATTATACAGGAGAGCAGGAGACGCAGTTCAGAATTATATCGCCACCCCCCAGGAGAATACCGTTGGCCGGTTTACGGTCTCTCTCTCTCTCTCTCTCTCTCTCTCTCTCTCTCTCTCTCTCTCTCTATCTCTCTCTCTCTCTCTCTCTCTTTCTCTCTCGCTCCAAGATTACAGTCGAATTTACTTGTAACGCTTTGGCCTTATTCTCCCGACCTTGTTTTCCGTGATTTTGGTGTCTTCGTTATTAGGTTAATTGACGGGAAGTTAACAGAGTGGTAACAAACAGAAACAGACATAGAGAGAGAGAGACAGAGAGAGACAGAGACAGACACACACAGAGACACAGAAAGCGACAGAGACAGACAGAGACACAGAGACAGACAGAGACACAGACACACAGAGAGACACAGAGAGAGGGAGAGAGGAGAGAGAATCAAGACACGGTAGAAAGAATTAAGGAAGAAATCTGGGGAGAGGCAGTAGACGCTGGGTGCTCCTCCCTAAACGTGTATCCCTCGAAACAGCACCGCCCCTTCCCTCGCGGTTGCGGCACCGGTATCGGGTGGAGAGGGGGCGAGGTTCGGGCGGAGAGGGTGAAGAGGAGGGAATCGATGATAGCCGGAGACAGGCGATTGAACGATTGACTGATGGAGAGATCGCAACACAGTATATCCACTCTGTTCGCATCTCACTCCAATCCTCCTGTACACTACTCCTCCTCCTTTTCCTCCTCCTTCTTCTCCTCCTCCTCATTCTCTTCTTCCTCATTCGTCTCTTCCTTCCATCGTTCTCTTTCTCGGTTTCTGTTTCCTTATTTTCTCTATTCCTCCCGACCAGTGGTTATTCTAGCCACCTAGACATTGGGGGTGGAGTTTTTTGGGGAGGTGTGGGGGTGGGACAGACATTGGGAAGGTCATACTACTTGCCAAAATGTCAAAAAAAATTTGGCGGGGGGATTCAAACTTTTTGGGGATCCCTCCCAGACAAGGACGTCATTTGGAAAACGCATTTGCCAGCAGCATTTTGAGGGAAAAAATTTTTTTCGCCAATGTTTGTGTTATTTAGATTTTACACGCCCTAAAGGAGTGCTTGATGATGTCGAGTAATCTGAAGTAACTAACCGTGAAAATTGGCTGACAAGCAAAAAAAGGGTCGTCGACTTTTTCGCAAACTTGTAACTTGTCAGGTCGAAAGTGTTTTGCTCCCCCCTCTGAAAAACAGTGAAATGACGTCTCTGCTCCCAGAGAAGGCCTAGAATAAATAAACACTCCCTCCCGATTGTTTAGATTCTGTAATCCTCGTTGGCATGTCAATGGGGGCTACAGTTTCCTTGAAGGACCGCTTCTAAAGGACTTTGCACCGGACTTCTTCACGGCAGCAAAGGTTTTTCCATCATCTCAGTGGATTTTAACATCGCCACCTTCTGACCTTCATTGACATGTCAGCGGTGTCAAAGCGCTTTTGATTTTGGATTTTAAACCATGCGTACAGCGCTATATAAATTGTCCTGGATAATAATAATAATGATAATAATAATCAGCCGACAGCATAATAGCCACTGTTGACGGCTGACGAGGAAAGCGGCGAAAACAATAATAGACTTTGTGGCAGCGAACTGTGACAAGTGATTGAGAAATTGCAGGAATAAGCTGCATTAACCCCTGAACTGGGGACCCCGGATATATCCGTCCATTTTACATTGAGTTACAGTTAAATACACGGTTAAGGGGTTAAGTGCAATAGGCGAGATTATCCTTCTTTGATTGTGATACTGGCAATAGTGTCTTTGATGACGTTTAACTTATTAACCTCCTGTCGTGAATAAAATCAAGCATGGTTTTTGGCTCCCCACCCCCAAAAAACGGCGCCCGGGGCAGCTTGCCCCTCGCCGCCACCCCTAGCTACTACGGCTCTGACTGCTACTTCAATATTGTACAGTAATGATGTGATTTTAAGTGGTTTAGGAGGCTAAGTAAGTCTAATAGGTCCTCTGGCGTGGCGCGGAAAACGGTTTCCGATGTGCCACTTCGTAATGCAAAGAGGCATCAACCGATGGCACGCCGAATCAAAATAATTCACGAACCAGGTCATTTCCAAGCAGGGACGTAGCGACGGTGGGTATATCGGTATATATTTAACCCCCCAAAATCAGGCTACCCTAAAGTTTTCAACGTTTTTAAAGATTCATACCCTCCCCAATCACATTATACCCCTCCCCAAATCAAATTCCTGGCTACGCCCCTGTTTCCAAGATATCCGGTCAATTTCTCACAAAGCGGTCGGACGTCAGGCCCAAAAGTTTCGCCCTCTAGTCATCGTCATCATCATCGTCGTCATCGTCGTCATCTGAACTTCTATAGTGCCATTTTCGATAGTTGCTGTTTGATTTGGGTGGGGCGACTAAAAGGCCAAGAATTTCATCCCTCACTCGGGGTCGCCCACGACCAGTGGGGGGGGAGGGCGTGGTGGTGACTCAAACCCTTCCCAAAGCCCCTCTCACCCCCTACCCCCACCGTCCCACCAAATCGACCACTGCCGAATATTGCCCTCGTGACGGAACAAATTCCACCCCGTATCTCTGTCTCATCTCCAATCTCCACCGCACAGACATCGTATCCGCAGATAAATAGCCTAAACGCGTGAACGATACAGAGGTGGGGTGATGGTAGGGGTGGGGTGGGGATGGGGGGGGGAGACGGCCTCTGCGCCTCGAAACTCCGGACGGGCGTTGCGAAATTTCATTGCGGAAGGCGGATATTTCGTACAAATTCGCACAAAGATATTTCCGCGGAACAAATTGCTGTGGGAATAGGAGACCGAATTGCGTTTACATTGCCCCGCCGCTAGATGGCCGCGAGATAAGTACACGACCCTCCCCCCCCCTTCCTTTCCTTCCCCCCTCTACCCGCCCCGGCTGTTCCCGTGTCCCGTCGAAGATTCGTGGACGGTGGCCAATCAGAAGACATCGTCAGGAACGAAGAGCTTATAGATCATAGACCTGTATGGCGAATCGTAACAGATAGACAGTAATGTAATATGTAAAAAGACTACGTAAAATCGCAATTTTCACAAAGAAAATAAGATTGGTTTTAGCGAGTACGCACCTCTTCGAAGCATGCAGATATAAGTTAGAAACTGTCATTTTTACTCAGAATACGGCGCTATAGAAGCGAAAACCTGAGAGAAAAATGTATTATTATTATTATTATTATTATTATTATTATTATTTGCAATTTTCAGATTAAATAACTGATTGACAAAACAAGTAGCTTATGTTTATTATTATTATTATTATTATTATTATTATTATTATTATTATTATTATTATTATTATTATTATTATTATTATTATTATTATTATTATTATTATTATTATTATTATTATTATTATTATTATTAAGGCCCACGCTCAACATTTACTAACCCAGTTTTTCAAGATAACATAGTGTTTCAACTGTTATTGTTATTTCTTCTAAACAGTTCCAGGAATCCACAACTGACGTATCAAGTGCGGTGATGATGATAATGACGACGACGACGACGACGACGACGATGATGATGATAATAATAATAATAATAATAATAATAATAATAATAATAATAATAATAATAATAATAATAATAATAACAACAATAATAACAATACAGTACGTAATAATATGATAATAATAATAATAATAATAATAATAATAATAATAATAATAATAATAATAATAATAATAATAATAATAATAATAATAATAATAATAATAATAATAATAATAATAATAATAATAATAATAATAATAATAATAATAATAATAATAATAATAATAATAATAATAATAAATATCGCATTATGTTGGATGATCCTGGATTTGAAAATTTATCTAATTTTTAGATGTTCGTTATTTTATTGTCGCCGATTTTACTGGTTTCCGGGGTTCGAAAGTCCTCTGGTCCGGTGTTGTGAAAACCAAACGTGTAAATCATGAAAGTGACGCTTCAGTGACTAGAGATATTTCACATCTTTCGGCCGTCGTTCGGGGATAAACTGGGGTGCCGGACAAGACGTCTTCTCGTATAATACTACGGCATAACATCGGACTAGTTCACAGACCGTGAAATGACCCCCATGAGACTACACCACGATCCAACTCATCTGCCTCACAGTGGCACCACTGCCCATACAATACTGCAACGCCATCGACTCCATAGAGTGTCCAGCAGGGCTATTCAAATCAGGGGCGTAGCCAGGAATTATTTGATTATGGGGGGGGGGGTAAAATGTGATTTGGCGCGGGGTATAACTCTTAAAAATCTTTAAAAATCTTTTAAAGCACATAAAAAACTTTAAAGTAGACTGATTTTGGGGGTATCATCACCTGACACCATCATCATCATCATCATCATCATCATCATCATCATCACTGGTGAGGAGGGATCTACTTTCGCCAGTGGCGTGGCCAGGATTTTGAAATAGGAGAGGCACATCGACGTTTTCATGTGAAACTTGACGAGCAAAAAAGAAAGTCGTGTCAAGAAGGACTTTCAAATTTCACTAATCCTCTTCGATCATGTTATCCAAACTTCCCCCACCCCCAACCCCCAATTTCTCAACGGTTTTGCACAAATCCCACGACCTGTCCGAGCCCGAATAGAAGGTCGGCCTCCTCCTTGTCCCCCTCTGGGCATGGTGGTCCGCAGAAATTTTTCCAGGGGTGCAAAACAGGGTCTTGTGACGAAAGAAATGACAAAAATGTTTAGGGGAAGTGCAAAACAAGGTTTTGTGACGAAAGAAACAAGTAATTTTACTTTTTTCATAACCACCATTTTCCCGGGGATGAAATTGCACCCCTTGCACCTCCTCCGTATGCCCGTGCCCCTGGACAACGCCAGTGACGTTCGCCGAGTGGAAAAATAGGCAGAATAAAGAGGAGGAGGAGAAGGAGAGGAAGAAGGAACAAATAGGAAAAAACAATTGGTGATCTATCTGTTTGTGATTTCAGCAAAACAATTATTCTACTTTTAAAGTAGAAATAAAAGTATTTGGACGCTGTCGAGAATATAGCAGAAAAGCCAAAACGCGATGCTCAAGAGGCGACGGCCGCAGAGAAATAAGCAAACAGACAGACAGACAGACAGACAGACAGACATACCCACATTGGCAGGCAGTCAGTCGTACAGACAACATAGTCGCCGTAGTCACCATCGCCATCATAATCATCATCGTTAGACATCTACGTAATCTTCGTTTCTTTTCATCGACTCATCTTCCTATCATCCGCTCCTCAAATTCTCCCCTCCTCCTCCTCCTCCTCCTCCTCCTCTTCTTCTTCTTCCTCCTCCTCCTCCTCCTCATCCTCCTCCTCCTGACGGTAAACGTGGAGGATGGAGGAACCCCGCGCCGTAGGAAATCAATCTTTTCGACGACGACGACGACGACGACTACGGCGGAGTTGTTGGCACAGTGTATCGTCTCGCCCGAGGGTCCGAAGAGGAGGAGGATGAGGAGGAGGAGGAGGAGGAAGAAGAAGAAGAGAGGAAAGAGAAGAAGGAGGGGAATGAGGAGGATGGAGGACGCAGCAAAGTGGGGAAAAGAGGGTCAGCGGGAAGACTCCTTTTCTTCTTCTCCTCCTCTTCCTCCTTTTCCTCCTCCTCTTCTCCGTCCTTCTCCTGCCCCTCATCCTCCTCCTCCTTCTCCTGCTTCTCTTCCATCTCCTCCTTCTCTTCCTCCTCCTTCTCCTTCCATCAAAAAGACCAAATAACTTCGATCGATTCGTTCACAATTCAACCGCTAGATGATAACGCGTACGGTCACGTGTCCGTGGGTGGGTGGGTGAGGTGAGGATGGGGTGGGTGGAGGTGGGTGGGGTGGGTGGGTGGAGGTGGGTGGGGTGGAGCGGAAATGCGTCCAATATGACGACTTCGTCGCAAATTGCTGCTCTCGTCTGCAGTAAACGGTGCCGAGAGTAAATAAGAAGAAGCGCTCCTTGCGGCGGATATTGTAACTACGGAGATATTCCGGCTCTCTCTCTCTCTCTCTCTCTCTCTCTCTCTCTCTCTCTCTCTCTCTCTCTCTGTCTCTCTCTGTCTCTCTCTGTCTCTGTCTAAATCTCTGTCTCTGTATTTTCTCTCTCTTTCTCTCTCTTTCTCTCTCTTTCTTTCTGTCTCTGTATGTCTGTCTGTCTCTCGCTGTCTGTCTGTATGTATGTCTGTCTGTATGTATGTCTATATCTCTCGTTTACACATGCTCGTCACGTCTTTGGCGCGATTGCGTCGAAAATGAACCGGGGAGGGGGGAAGAGGGAGCGACGGAGAATTTCTTCTCTTTTTATCAATTCTCTTCTTGTCCTCTTTAAAATATATCGACTTCTACGCAAAGATACAGCGAAGGCGCCGAAGACCGAGTAGAAAAGACGAATTGATATTTTTATGAAATAAGTCCGAATAGTTTGCCCAATCATTCATGCCATGCTGGCCAGTGGCGTAGCCAGGATTTCGGAATAGAGGGTACGTCGACATCGACATTTTCTGTGGAAAAGAAAACTCTTCTCCACTACCTGCCCCCAAACTACTGAGCGAATTTTTGCAAATCCCATATGCAAATAGGGGCGCCCCTCCCCCTACCTGCCCTGCGACTACGCCACCGATGTAGGCTAGCCAGCCCTGGAGGCGGGTGTTTATCTAAATCTTTTTGAGTGAAAATTTCCTTAATATTCGGCGAATTTACACTGATTTGCCAGATTGTCAACTTATCCGGTGGTTAGAGGGCCCCCTAGACAGGAAAGATTATGGGCGCCCAGGCTGTGTGCGAAAATACGTCAACGCAGGAATGGATGAAAAATCGGAGAAGGGCATGGGCACCCACACATTTGGTCAGGGGGGGAACTTGCCCTCTAAAAAAGAGCAAACCTTGTCTTTTAACCAATGTCTTCACACTAAAACACTACTCAACCATTAAAGGATGACAGTATTTGACTTTGCTGGGTTATCACTTTTAACCCCTTAACCGTGTATTTAACTGTAACTCAATGTAAAATGGATGGATATATATCCGGAATCCTCAGTTAAGGGGTTAAAATTGTCGAATTTTGCATTAGAAAACCTTGCTAAAATATAAACCGTGATCATTGTGTCTTGCCATGTATGTGGGCACACATGGGCAAGAGATGTTTGTGAGGTGGGCGGGGGATGCATCCCCCACCGGACTTACTTTTATTTGCTCGTGGAACCTAATCTTGCGTAAAATTCTAGTAAAACTACGGGGATAACACCGCGGATGTGCTTTTTTGCTTGTCGACCATCATCATCATCATCATCATCATCATCATCATCATCATCATCATCATCATCATCATCATCATCATCATCATCATCAGTGCACCCCCTAGTTGTTCAGACCGTCGTGGCTACTTAACAGAGATACGAGTTTGCCCATGGTCGTTTTATTGGGCCATATTTATCGCACATTTATGGCATCCGACCATCTCTTCTCTTCGGTCTTGATTGTCGACGACTGCTGAACATTTACCATTATTTTTGCATGGTTTTCTTTTGGTCCGCAGGGTCCCTAAACACCCTCAGAAAAACCCCCATCGCATTCTATTTTCTCCAGACGCGTCCGTCAAAAACCCCATCGGGATTACGTCAAAACAGCGGAGTTCCTATAATAATTGACCGACACGCGATGAACCTTCACTGGAGCGGAACACTGCAGCACACGTGGCTTCGACGCAGCCGAGCGAGACCGCGGCGCCAAAACGCCACCTCCCCCCTCTTCAACTACTCGGAGCCGGACGCCTCGGCGGGCTGGACGTACGGAAACGGTTCTCTCCAGGACGGAGGGGGTCTGTCCGTCGCCAATCTCTCCGTCCATCTGGGAGGGACCGGCGGGGGCGGCGGAGGGTGGCTGCCGCGACGGACGCCTACGCTGTTCCACTCGGCCGGGGGCTCGTCGTCGGCGGCGGAGGCGGCGGCGAAGGGGTCGAAGGAGGCGGCGGCGACGGCGGCCGGGAAGGGCGTGCAGTCGTCGCTGGCGGTCGTCGCCATCGCCGGGCTGTTCTTCTTCGTCACCCTGACGGCGACGCTGGCCCTGAGCGTCTTCTGTCGGAAACGGAACAGCGTCTTCGCCATGCGCCGGAAGGGAAGCGGGGCCGATGATGATGATGATGATGATGATGAAGGAGAAGCCGGGGAGGAGGAGGAGGAGGGAGAAGAGGAGGAGGAGGAAGAGGAGGAGGGAATGGTGGGCGATGAAAGAAGCAGCGACGACGATGATAGCGGAGGAGGAGGAGGGTGGATTCCGTCAGAGGAAGAGCCAGAACAACAGGTGGTCGACTACGACGACGATCTTCGTGATGATGATGATGATGATGATGATGACGTCATACGAGGAACGGCGGACGAGAGGAAAGACTTCGAATGCAGCGTTCGCGGCGATTGCAGGAACAACCGGAAGTCGTCGAAACATAGATATCTGCTGCAGAGGATTATCGAGGACCAGTCGACGGATGACGTCGTAGACAGAACGGCTGAAAATAGCAGCAGCCGAAGAACACGTGACGCAGTCGCCGACGTCATAATCGAATGCGATGGCGTCATCTCTTCCGTTGATGCAGTTGCGGCGGAGGAGGGGGCAGTTCTGGTGTCGAACCCGAGTCGGCGGGACGCTCGCTGGATGCACCCTTCCTCCTCTTCCCGCCTCCTCCTCCTCCTCTCACCACGATGACGACGACTTTCCAACGCGCCCCGCTGCAAGGACCTCGAACTGGAAGAGACAGAAGACAACTGGCGCCAAACAAATCGATCGTCTGACGTCACACGAGCAGACGACGTCGACGATGACGTCACAGGTTTTAGAAACGACCGCTTCGCCATCCCCGGTTGGAGGAGGAGGAGGAGGAGGAGGAGGAAAAAAAGGAGGAGGAAGAGGAGGAGAAAAAGGAGGAGGAAGAGGAGGAGGAGGAGGAGGAGGAGGAAGGGAAGGATGGGCGCTATTTTAAGTCGAATGCACAGACGACGGCGGACACCTGTTATCGATTATCGGTTATCGATTTCCAGCGAGGATTCTAAAGGCTTTTACCGAACCATTTGACTGCTGTTTTCTTGTGACTTTCTTCTGAATTAGAGCTTTTCCTAATCATCGTTCAGTTGAATCGACTTCTGTGTAGGCCTACTGGGATTTTCAAAGACGTCCGTGATTTAAGAATTCGCGCCCTTCCAAAAAACCACTGCTCTAAATGCCTCTAATCTCCATAATATTATAATATACTGTATGCTCTACTCCTGCTCAAACACTATCCACATAATATCCCATTGCGGATCCTTTGATCGATGCACTACTACAACTACTAAATGTTACAACAACAACTACTACTACTACTACTAACACTAACAGATTCTTTTCCTACTACTACTAATAATAATAATAATAATAATAATAATAATAATAATAATAATAATAATAATAATAATAATAATAATAATAATAATAATAATAATAATAATAATAATAATAATAATAATAATAATAATAATAATAATAATAGGTATTACAGTGGCGTAGCCAGGATTTCCGGAAGAGGTGGTTTTTGGTTTTCACCGTGACGAACTTCGAACCTCGGAAAAATCTTGACAAGCAAGAAAAAATATCTCCATCCTACATTCTTCTATACAGCCATCTGGTAGCCAGAGGTTTGATCCCCAAAATTGAGTCCCAAAATAAAAAAATGCATAGAAACTCATACAAAAAATTTTTGGTCAGCCAAGGGGGGGTTGTAATTCCAACCCCCTGTTGCTTATTAAATAGTTACTGATATTAAGTTATACCCATCCTTAATGCATTGCAAATCGACCATTGGTCTTATTGGAGTGTCAGAAGTACGAGTTAGCGCTTAGACTGAACTAAAAATGCGACTGGGATAGATTTCTTAATTTTTGAAATGTGATGTGCCTAGGGTATTTGGCGCCCATGGCAGGGGGTCAGAAAATTAAATCGGCAGGTTAAAAAATCTTTAATTAACAAATCGTGATATTTTAATCTCACAATAACTTTAAAACTACAAATACGCTTTTCTTGCTTTTACTGACACGAACTGTTCTATGATGTGCCTCTCAAAGTCAGTTTTCTCAGTTTCTACTCTTTCTACGCTGAGTAGGGAGCAAGATCACAGAGTTCTCATGGGGCCCCCTTCAAGTCCCCCCCCCCAATGCATCTGCTTACCTGTCATATCCTAGATACGCCACTGATTATGGAGGTCAATGGTGCGATGCACTATCGGGGTCGTGACATTTCAGACCCGTGGATAGGCGCACTTCGAAGATTATCAGTCGAGCAAGATCATTGTGGATAAGATTTAGAGCTGAGTTGTAGATAAGATAAAGGCTAAGGCGGTAATATTGATCTGTCGTTCGAGTTCGCGCTTTCACCGGATTCGAGGTGAGTTTGCAAAGTTCAGTAAGTAAGTAAGTAAGTAAGTAAATAATTCGACAAATTTTCTTGAGAAGTTTTGACTTTTAAGTGATAATAATGCTAATTTGAGACCGTAGGCGTCAACTTTTATTACGCCTCTAGGCTCGAGACCCGTCACTTTTTGTGAGGATGCCACAGGGATGGGGGAAGGCATATGGGTTGGGCCTCCCACTTTTTCTTCCAAGTTTACACCAGTACTTTGGACCCAGGACTTATTCGTAGAAAATTCAAGTGACTAAACCTTCTCAGCTCATGGGAATTTAGCTGGCAACATCTCTCTCTCTCTCTCTCTCTCTCTCTCTCTCTCTCTCTCTCTCTCTTTCTCTTCTCTCTCTCTCTGAGACCGTAGGCGTCAACTTTATTATGCTCTGTTTTCTCTCTGTTTCTCTCTGTTTCTTTACGCCAGTACTGATTATCTCTGTTTCTTCTCTGTTTCTAACTGTTTCAGCTCTGTTTCTATCTGTTTCTCTCTGTTTCTCTCTGTTTCTCTTTGTTTCTCTCTCTTTCTCTTTCATATCGAGGTGCATAATAATTGCTTTATTAGTATCTTTATCATTATTATCATTATTATCCTTATCTTCTCTCTCCTCTCTCTCCCGCTCTCTCAAACTCTCTTTCTCTCTCTGTCTCTGTGTCTCTGTCTGTCTCTGTCTCTGTCTCTGTTTATGTCTCTGTCTCTGTCTGAGTCTCTGTTTCTCTCTCATATCGATGCGATTAATTGCTTTATTATTATCCTTATCAGCTTTAAGCGCTGATAACGGTCACTCTTTTCTTAGGGCGCATCTCAAAGTGGTGTAAATCGTTTGCCTAAAATACTTCATGCCCAAAGATGCCTAAAATTGTTGACAATGGAAGATTACGATTCAAATCCGAAGCGACCATCGACTGATGCCAAGTGCATAACTAAAATGGCGCTTTAGAAGTTCGCTAATAAAAAAATAAATCAAATCAAAGCAAAGTTTCTTAGACGGTTCATAAATTGCCGACTTCGATTGGTGAGAGAGATCGAGAGATCGGCGTCGCAAGTATTTAAAATGGGGTGTTGGTTGCAACGAAACCGGTTCTAACGTTGTGAAGAGAGGGGGTTCTTACTCAAAAACTGGGGATAGAATGGGGCGGAGATCATCAGCATCAGGGTTTAATCTAGACCGTTTCCGGAGGAGGGAGGAAATGCCCTTTTCCCCTCCGGAAAATTTCAAAATCCCCTCGGGCATTTTGGCATAATACATCAACTAACAGCAGCCTCCTAGCTGGCTTCACCCTCGGCTTTGTCAGTCCCCCCCCGAGTCCAGGAGTCTAGATTAAACACTGATCAGCATAGACGGTGAATGTCCAGGATGCCATGGGTTGGTTCATCCTCTCAGAGGGATGTCCATGGGTTCCTGAGTCCTGTTAACCTGATCGCCGCCAATTGGATTGACTTGGGATGGGACAGAGTTTTCCATAATTGATCTTGGTTGATTGGTGGGTTTGGTTGGGTGGATTGGGTCACTGTTACCGGCATGGGTTGGGTTGTAGATTTTGTTGGATGGGTTGGATTGGGTTCTAAAAAATGGACCCATGGACAACCCTGCATCCTCTACTCCAGGGTTTCTCAAATAAATTTTGTTTTTATGACTGGTACCCGATGACCTGGTGTTTTTTGAAATTTTTTTTTGTAAAAATATGGCTCATATTGATAAAAGATGGGCAATGGCAGGGTTATTTCTAAGATTATCAATTGGGAGTGTCGGTATATTTTGGGGATCCTGCCGAAAAAAGTCTGACAAGCAAAAGAAAGGTCATTCCAGGCTCAGATTGGGGAGTGTCGGTCCCAGATTGGGGGTGGGGGTGGGGGTGTACAAATATCCCTGGGCGCTGGTTTGCCTGTCCGCTGTTGTCGCCCTAGGAGTTCGTTGATTTTCATGATTTTTACGCCTACAGTACATGTAATTAGAATATGAGAATTCATTTCCCCAACGGGCCAAGAAGCAAGGGTTTCAGGTGAGGCAGTCAGTTCAGTGCGGTACAATCTGAGTCAATGAGTGACACTTACTCTAAGTGACACTTAGTCACTTGTACTGTAGGCCTAGACACACACACACACACACACACACACACACACACACACACACACACACACACACACACACTGAAGTGTTCTTGGAGCAACCGTCAAATCTTCCATCCAGACGCAGGTTGACAGAGAAACAACAATTATATTTGAAATCATACCATCGACATCAGAGTTTTAATAGTAGGGTTTCTCAGACCTACTACTTAATTCAGTGGCGTAGCCAGGATTTCCGGAAGGGGGAGTGGGTGGTTTCGATCGTGACGAAACTTTCCAAAATTTTTCTTATTCTTCCTTTTTTAGGAGCTGACAAGCAAAAAAGGTCGTCACCTTCCGAGACCTTCGTATTATTGCTAGTTTTTTCTATTTTCTATAGCACTTAGAAATTGTTTTGATTGGCAGCCAGCCAAGGGAGGGTTCTGACCTCCAAACTCGCGTCCAAAAATGAAAAATGCATGGAAAAGCTTGTAACAAATTTTTCCGTCGGCAGCCAAGGGGTTTAACCCCCAAAACCCCCCTTGGCTACACCACTGACTTAATTCTCTCTATTCTATCATCCCCAAACAACTTGGGATGTAAAATATGATAATGTTAGTCAATTGACTCAATTTGCTATGCTAATTTGGATCTGATAGTAGCCTTAGTAGGATGGATAATCGCGTCTACCATCTGCAGCGTAATATTAAGATGCATGGAAACGAGCAAACTGCACCCGGTGAAGAAAGGGAAAAATGGAAATCAAATCCTTTTATTCAGTGTTTATTCTAGGACTTCTCTTGGGGATTCCCCTCCCCCAAAGTTTGAAATTCTCCCCTTCCATTTTTTTACATTTTGGCAAATAGTATGACCTCCCCAATGTCTGTCCCCAAACAATTTTGCTTGAACTCCCCCAATGTCTATGTGACTAGAATAGCCACTGCATTTATTTGTAGCGGATAACAAAACAAAGTGAAAGTGAAAGTTAAAAATCAATTGTTAATTACAGTAACATAAATTCTTAGGTGAGCCATACAGCAAGGGATTTAACATTGATGGTGAGATACTAAGAGTCTAGAAGGAGAGGCAGAAGGAGAGAATAAGATTTCTGTTTTAAAATTTTAAAATTCTAGTGCGAGATCACAGACCAATAATTATGTTGGAAATAACCAGTGTTTTACCCAGAATCCATGCTTTGGGGGCAGGGGCGTAGCCAGGAATTTGATTTGGGAGGGTATAAATATTTTGGGTGGGTAGAAATCTTAACTATAAACCACATAAACCATATAAACCACACATAACCACAAGTAAATCACATAAAAAACTTTAAGGTAGACTGATTTGGGGGTATATATACCGATATACACCCCCGTCGCTACGCCCCTGTTTGGGGTGGGGGAATTGACTTGTCTGGAGGGGAAGAGACATAGTTCAATGCAAAAATATGTGTCAGTGCCGATTTTTTTTTTGGGGGGGGGGAGATTTTGAGATTTTTGGAGGGAGAAATTTCCTCCTAACAGGCCTGGATAAAACACTGTTAATAAGTCTTGGTATATTGTTTCGAGGTCACAGCTCAGTCGAATTTCAGCGCAATTTGAAACAAATGCGCGTCCGCTTGGTGCAGTTGTCATAGCACCTGTTACATCACGCTGACTAGCTCGGTCACGTGGTAGGCAGCATAGCAGGTGCGCTGACATTTAAACGCGTATTATTATTACTTTATTATTATTATTATTATTATTATTATTATTATTATTATTATTATTATTATTATTATTATTATTATTATTATTATTATTATTATTATTATTATTATTATTATTATTATTATCGATTATTATTATTATTAAAACCTTTTATTATCGATGAAGTGATCGGACATTTTATTGAATTGACGGAGAATGAAGTGAATGGATTTAGGAGTAAATTGGCTAGAAACATATGAACAGACTAGTGTTTCGTCTTTGTACATGTCTTCATTGTTTAGAATTTAGTTCGTTTAACTTTAACCGTCATTTTCTTCGCATGTCTGTTACCGAATCCAGAAACGCAGATAGTAAGCCTAATTGGATTCAGTTAATATTAAACGATACTAATAACATAATAATATAGCCTAATATAGGCAGGGTTATTTCTAGGATTATTAATTTGGGGGTGTCGATATATTTTGGGGGTCCCATCCATGCCGAAAAGTCTGACAAGCAAAAAGGTAATCCCAGGCTCAGATTTGGGGAGGGTGTTGCAGTGGCGTCGCCAGGAATTTTTTTTTTTTTTTTTGGGGCAAAGGGGCTAGCGTGTCAGATTCCTTACCCACCCCTCACCCCCCTCCACAGAAAACTTTCTCACCGGATTTGCGCGAATCTGGTAGGTGGTCTGGGGCAGGTTGGGGGGGAGGGGCAACTGCCCCATTTGGCCCCCCTGTGGCGACGCTAATGGGATGTTGGGGGTGTCAGTCTCAATTTGTGGGGTGTTAGGGGGTGTAACCGTGTAAAATAGTTCCCAATATTATACAGTAGGCCTAATAGTGTCCAATCACCAAAAAATTAATAACCTTATTATTGGGACCTGTCATTGATTTGGGGGGTCGTCAAAAGTTTTTGACGTAATTATGGGGGGGGGGGTAATTGAAAGTTGACAGTTGTTGATAAGGGGGAGGGGGTCAAAAATTGCCCAAAAATTGTTGACATAATTAATGGACAACACCTTTAGACCAGTGTTATTTAAGACTGTTAGATAGGCTATGCAAAGTATTGACAGCCTTTTCTATTATTCTTATGTTCTTCAAGCATATAGCATAAGCATTAAGTATGTTTATTGTTGATATTATTAATATTATTGTTGTTGTTGTTGTTGTTGTTTTAGTTTCTGTCTTGCAGACAATAAATATGAAGAAAAGATACTTGGGGCAGTTGAACAAGTGTGGACTCTTCATCAAATATGCACTGCTCATCGGTAACTTTGTATTTGGGGTCAGTATTATGTCCAGTGCTTTGTCCAGGCCAGTAAGGGGAGATTCCCTCCCCTTTGAAAAAAATGCTCCCAAAATCCCAGCACTGACACAAAATTTTGCATTGAACTGTGTCTCTTCCCCTCCAGCCAAGTCAATTTCCCTCCCCCTCCAAGACCAAGAGTCTGGATAAAATGCTGATTATGTCCTTGAACCAGTAAGCACCAGAAGCATTTTTGACAGGGCATAATTTGATTGGGGGTATAATGTGATTGGGGGGGGTATAAATCTTATAAATCTTTAAAAACTTTGAAAATCTTAAAAAACACGTTAAGAATTTTAAGATAGCATGATTTTGGGGGGTATATATACCGATATACCCCCCCACCCGTCGCTGTACCCCTGATTTTTTAGCATTCCTTGGAGTTGAGAAGAATTGTACACTTTTAATTTATTGCAAACAAGTGATACAGTGACAGACGTATGAAATAAGTATCTTTCTGATATCTTTCCTTCTCTCCAAAGCCTACCTTGTGGTCCCCCACTGACTGATATCTACATTGACCCGGTCTTGAGCAGTTAGGGTTTGGAGTATCTTGATGCAAAGTTTAGGGTTTGTGCTACAAAAGTATCATTATTGATGTTGTTGTTATTAAATTATTATTATTATTATTATTATTAAAATTATTATTAATTATTATTATTTGTTATTATTATTATTATTATTATTATTATTATTATTATTATTATTATTATTATTATTATTATTATTATTATTATTATTATTATTATTATTAGCACCCTGATAAGTAAGATGGACCAGGATAATATGGATACTTGGTTAGCACAGACCATTTCATCTGGACCCAAGAGACTAGATAAGTTTTTTAGAAGCAGATGACTGAGTTTTTGTTAACATGGACACTTTATCTTGGTCTTTAATAATATAATATAATATAACATAACATAACATAATAATAATATAGTATAGTATAGTTTAGTATAGTATAATATAATATAAATACCTTATTTAGTTATTATTCTCACTACTTCTGCAATACTTCATCTACAGCCTGATAGCCATACACAACCAATCTAGTATTCTAAAATAATTGGGGGTTTCTTTGGCTTTGTGTGTTGAGTTATTATTGTGCCTATGGTTGTTGCTTGGATTGCAGTTAGCCGGCTGCATTGCCGTGGGCATGTGTATCTACATAGCCGCTGACAAAGTGTATTTCGTCACCGTGGTCATTGGAACATCCCTTGTGACCGTCGCAACCTACCTTGTCCTGACCGGGGCATGCATTCTCCTTCTCGCTTCCTTTCTCGGATGTTTTGGCTCGATATACGAGAACCGAAAGATCCTGTTTACTGTATGTGCCTTGGCGAAGGAAGCAGTGGCCACATTTTTGGCGATTTGAAGATATCTTCATCATCGTCATCATCATCATCATCATCATCATCATCATCATCATCATCATCATCATCATCATCATCATCATTTCCTCTTTCACCATTTCATCATCACCATCATCATCACCATTTCATCATCACCATCATGATCATCATCATGATCATCATCGTCGTCGTCATCATCATCATCATCATCATCACTTCCTCTTTCCTTCAGTAGTTGAAGATAAGGTGACGTCACGAATCAGGCATTTCCAGGTAGTTCTTTCAAAAACATCAAAAGAAAGAAAATACCTTATCACCTTGTCACCTTATCTTCAACTACTGAAGGAAAGAGGAAATGATGATGATGATGATGATGATGATGATGATGATGATGATGATGATGATGATGGAGATATTTAGTTCCGTAGGTCAACACTGTCAAAATTATGGCTTGTATTATATGGATTTTGGATGTTGACTATTGCCTGGCTGATAATATACCTTCCCCATAGCTATTTTAAGAAAGGCTGAGTGCCTAAGAATAAGCAGCTACTGTTTTGCTGTTTTCAAAGGCGCTATACAAATCCACGAGATTTTACTTACTTACTTACTTACTTGATTGGGGCGTCAGCTCTGAAGCTGGGAGATGTTCCATCAGTCTGTGGTTCAAACCCCGGGTGGTCAGAGATTTTATTTCTCAGGCAGACTGGAAGTTAAAATGGTCTGTGTAACGTACCAAGATATGCTGTGCTCTGGCATGTTGACGGCAATAGCTAGTGAAGCTGCAGTACCTGCCCACAAAGGAGGGCCGCTATATTAAGCACCTGACAAAGCAGCCACACACAATAATTATCAAAACACAACAACTGGTTGGCCACGGTAACACAGAGCAGGATTGAAGACGAGAGAAAAAGCACAGGAGAAAATGCTAATTTGTAAGAATTAAGGTCTTATGAGAGCCCTAGAAACTAGGTTGATTACATTATATTATAAAGTGAGTTTAAAATACAAGATGGTCTTGAAGCCTGTTCATAAGAACATGTGATATTTTTCAGTATGTCGTTTGTCTGTCCGTTGCCTTCTCCTTGTCTGTGTTGGGTTCTTCAATGGCCATCGTCTTCAGGTCATGGGTAGGTCTTTGCGTTGATATATTCATTTTTAATTAATTATTCAACTGTATTTTTACAACTCTATGCACCAGTGTAACACTGCACCCGGTAATCCATGGCTCACTGTTATTTGAAGCCTTCTAATATGTTATCTGCACTGAGACTGATTCAGTGCGGGAGGTGGGGGGAGTTGGGGCTCATTAGACTGGGGCGGGTGGGGAGGTTGCTAGGGAGGCTTCGCTCTGAGTCATGTGGACCATATGCTGCTGTACTGAGCAAGTTTGTGACTCGTTTAGATTCATTTGTGATTTGTACAGATTCATTTGTGACTCATATAGATTCATATGTGACGTGTGGCTCATTCTTGTATTTTTCGATTCATTTTGATTCATTTCTGACTTATATATATTCATATGTGACTTGCTTAGATTCATTTGTGACTCGTACAGATTCATTTGTGACTTGTATTGATTCATTTGTGACTTGTATATATTCATATGTGACTTGTATAGATTCATTTGTGACTCGTACAGATTCATTCAGTCTTTGGTGTAAACTCGAATGAAAAAGTGGAGACCAACCCCCATACATTCCCCCTTCCCTATGGTAGCCTCTCAAAAAGTGGGGCACTTGAGCTCAGAAGCCTAATAGAACTGTATGGCTATGTTCACAGTGACAACCATTGAGAATAGTGGACATTTTAGGAACAGTCGCTGATTTTTAGTGTATTTTCTTATACCGCTTGCTGGCTGGTAGTCACTAGAAAATTATCATCTGCATTTTGATGGCATGCAATTGATAAAATTAATATTTATTTGATGTTTAATTAAGACATCGGACCAGATCAGAGGTTACATGCGGAATGCACTGCAGATCCAATACGGAATGAACGGCACCGATAATGAATTGGTCACACACAGCTGGGATACCGCACAGGAGAAGGTTTCGCCTTTATATTTTATTTATGCACTTTTATTTTCAAAACAGAAATCTACTTAGGTGGGTGTGATTTGGCCTGGGGCAAGTATCTCCCTGAATATAGGGATAGCCCATTTTTTATGTTTCGTCTCGCAAATTTTTCGCATCTCCGACATGACAGCAAACGAGAGTCACAGTTTGGGTTCAACATTGCAATTTGGTGTAAACTTGGATGAAAAAGTGGGGGTCCAATCCCTATACTTTCCCCCTTTTCTATGGTAGATTGTCAAAAAGTGGGGGGCTCGAGCCTAGGGACCTAATAGAAGTTTATGCACATGGATATTAAGTACTTTGGATATGACATACTTAATTTTACAGACCTGCCTAGTACATTATGAAAAAGTTCTAGTATATTTTAATAGTTGTATCTTGTTGATAAGGTTATTCGTTGAGCCAGGCTTTCGGGTGGTGCCATAGAAGTTTACTGATTTACTTACTCACTTTCTGTGTACTGTTGTATAGTGGTATTGCTGTGCTGTGGAAGATCAGAGCTGGGGAATCTATCGTTCATCGGAGTGGTACAAAATTCAACCAGGGGTTCCAGGTTCCATTATTTTTTTAACTCTCTCTCTCTCCCTCTCTCTGTCTCTGTCTGTCTCTGTCTCTTTCTGTCTCTGCCTCTCTGTCTCTCTGTGTCTCTCTGTCTCTCTCTCTCTCTCTCTCTCTCTCTCTCTGTCTCTGTCTCTCTCAGTCTCTGTCTCTCTTGTCTCTCTCTCTCTCTCTCTCTCTCTCTCTCTCTCTCTCTCTCTCTCTCTCTCTCTCTCTCTCTCTCTCTCTCTTCTATGAATTGAGTTCTATGCACAAATTCTATGCTCTAGTTTTATATAATTAATAATTCTATGAATTCTATAAACTGGTGCTATAAATTGCATTATTTTTACTGAAAGCAGTTTCATTGTATGGATTTAGTAATATGGGAGTTTCCTTATATCACTCTGCTTTAGCTCTGATCTCTCTATATCCTCTTACAGATTGTAAGTATGTATTCCCACAACTTATATACCGATAGTAGTGCAAAATAGATGTGGCCAAAAGCAAAGGTGCTGTATAATTTAAAGCAAAGTAATTCAAATTACATGTTTATATGCTTACTATAGCACAGAAACCATCGGAGCAAAAATTTTAGAGGAAGAACATAATTTTTGTTATTTACTAAGTATTTACCATTAATATTTTGTAAACTAGGATTTTCACAATACACTAAAAAGAATTCCTGTGAATATTTATGTTTAATATTCTAGAAAAACATAAGCATATACTTCTATTGGGCCTCTAGGCTTACATCCCCTAACCCCACTTTTTGAGAGACTACCATAGAGAAGGGGGAAGGAATAGGGAGTTGAGCCTCCACTTTTACATCCAATTTTACACAAATGTATAAAAATTTAATTAAATTAATTTTTTAATTAAATTTATTTTTTAATAATAATATTATTATAATTATTATATTAATATTATTTTTAAATATTAATATTAATAGTATTTTTAAAAAATTAACTTAATTTTTTAAATTTAATTTAATTTAATTAATTTTTTTCTCAACAGATGCCACTAAGCTTTTAGTTCCAGAATCCTGTTGCGTAAAAGACCAATATGGCAAATATGTTCAATTGACCAAGTGCCAGATATACATGACAGGTCCTCCGGGCTTACAGTCGGGCAACACCAATGAGGCGTTGTTCTATAGAGTACGTAATCTCAGTTTTTATTTTATTTTATTGGGTTTTACTGCTGTGAATTTTGAGATTCTTGTCCACAGATTTATGTAAATATTTGTTTTTTTGATGGTTAGTTCCAGTGGCATAGCGAGGGGGCAGTGGGGGCGAACCGCCCCAGGTGGCACTTGCTCTAGGGGTGGCATTTTCGAGAAGACTTTTTTTGTCTGTCAGGATTTTTTGATTTTTAACTTTTATGAAGTTGGGATAAGGTTTTTTGCTTGTCAAGAATTTTAGGAAGTTGTGGCCTTTTTTGATTGATTGAGTGAGTGATCGAGTGATTAAGTGATTGAGTGATTGATTGATTGAATGAGTGATTGATTGATTGATAATGACAGTTGCATGTTACAAGTGCTTATAAATACTTACTTATGTACTTGTATACCGTGGTTTTGCATTGTTTTAGGGCTGTTTTACAGCTGGACTTGAAAGTCTTCATGTCATATCTGGGTACATAATTGGCATTGGTGTCGCAATTGCCTTTATTATGGTTGGTAACTTGTAGCTTAATGTTGAATGAAAATTATTAATTATGTAAAGATGATTCAAATGTAGCTGCTTAGATAGATTCTGAATTTAACAGTATTTCAAAAGGCTAAGTGCTTATCATCTACCATAAGTTAATCAGCACAAAAATATGTACCTTTCTGTGTTAGAAGAGTATGAAAAGATCATTACTTGGGCATTATCATGGGCATTATGATAGTGGCGCTATAGAAGTTAATTTATTGATTTATTACTATGTGGTCTTTTGTGGATGGATTTGAAGTACCATCGATTGATACCCTTAGGTATTAGAACTGGTGCTATAGAAGTGCATTATTATTATTATTATTATTATTATTATTATTATTATTATTATTATTATTATTATTATTATTATTATTATTATTATGCCTGAAGATGAATGTACAGCTTAGTTAAATTCTGAGATTAAAGTGAATTGTTAATCATTCTATGGTTTGCCGCATCGGTGACTGAATTACAGTTTCTACTTCTTGTTGATTTTAGATTTGTGGGATTCTGCTTTCAACGTGGCTCTTCCTAACTGTCTGATCCAAGATTCAGGATTCTTAGAATAGATCCAAAGCAATAAATTTGCTGTAACAGATCGACAAATGGCAGGATTTTAATCAACTAATCCTTTGTTCTGTTCTTTGTTCTGTTCTTGCTGTTTTGTTCTTTGACTGTTCTTATATATACCGGTACTAAGTCATTCAAGATATCATAAATTTATTGCCGAAAACTGTTGTGGCGGTCTGTGCTGGAATAATTAGTTTTTACTTATAACAAGGTTTAGAGTGGTTCAGTAGGATCTGCCCTGCAACAATGGTTCTCACACAGGGAAGACCCTACTGAACCTCTCTAAACCTTGTTGTTGTTATTATTATTTTTATTATTATTATTATTATTATTATTATTATTATTATTATTATTATTATTATTACTCTTGATCAGAATTCAGGGTCATTTAATGATATTATGTATTTTGGTTGTGTTTTTGTTCTGAAAAATTTTCTTAACCTATTATGCAACATAATTTTATTAGGATACATTTCAACTGCCTTTTGCTTTCATTTATTTGAATGTCATGGAATGAAATTGTTCAAATGTTCTAAACACTGAATATTTCTTATGTTTTAAGTTGTGGTAATAGCATTTCAATTTAGAAATGTCGCTCATCTTTGTCTTCATTTAAGGCAATTCAAACATTACCAAATCCATTGACGCTGTTTGTATTAATAGGGCACTTTTAAACATGACAATTTGCATAGTTGAGTGCATTCAAGCTATTATTTCATTGCATTTCTTTCCAGTTTTCATGCACCATTGCAAGTTTCAGATATTGTTGGTTCTAATGCAATTAATGCTTCATTGTGACATTTGTATCCATGTATTTTCTTTGATTTCCTGTATAAAGAAATTAAAAATATTTTGAAAATTATAGTACAAAAATGAGTGGTTCAGTATGAAACTTTATGTCGTACATTGTACCAAAGTTACTTTTGCTATGCAATTTGTAGAGATTCATTTAATGAATACTACATGTAATGTTTTGCTGTTTGATTGAAGAATTCTTACTACCGTAGGTAGAAAAGTTTTATCCCATTTATGTTCTGTCTTTGACCGTTTTGATCTCATTTCAGTTTGACAGCAGCATTGAATAGATTTATTACTGCAGCATTACTTTTAAGTCTTGATATCGAATGGTTTTGATTAACCTTGTAAAAATTAAAGATGAACTTCTATGCCATTATCCAGGACACTTTTCAATATGGAATCATAGTGCCTGACTTGTAGAGTCTCTATTTTGAAGTTTTTTTATGCAAGATATTTTTTGTGTTATTCTAGTAATTTAATGTATTTGATATTTTAAAACTTTAATTGGCAACAATTGTGCATAATGGATGCAGTCCAGTTTACTTATTTTATCAAGCAAATTGATTAATAATTAAAGTATCATCAGTCAATTGAGTGATAGTGATATTTACATTTTTATGTTGTATAATTAATAGATTAGGTTATCGATTATAGTATTACCAGGTATCTCAATTACTTGATTTACTAGGATATCAACAGATACACTTCTACTGTCATTTACAAATGAATGGTAACAATATAGTTTGGCTAACTGATGATTGATTTCCAACTGTACACTTGATGACTTATGTTTTCATTATTATTGTATGAATATTGTGATCTTTGATTTTGATTCGATACTAACAACTGACCTCAATCAATGATAGGTCTATTCAGAATTGTGCTAGCTGTGAGAAATAACAGTACAGTATTCTATTCTGTGATTGGTTTTGACTGTTGCCTAGTTCCTGTAAGACTTACAAGAGCACTGATTATAATTAATCAAGTAAATTCGAGTGATATTTGAAGATTTTGATTTTTCTGTACGAAATTCCATTTGCTGTGTTAAATTTTATAGTATTTTGTAACTGATGCTTAGAGACAACTGCTTGATATTGTGAAAAGAAGTTTTTGTGACATATTTGAAGTTGTTTTGATAAGTTTCACAATGTATGGACTTGATAAAACTATATAAAAATATATAAGGACTACCATTTTGAAGTGTATTCAGTGCTTTTTTCAGTTGGAACGCACGGGAACGGCGTTCCCACACCATATTCTTGCCAGATTCGTTTATATCGATATGCAATAATGCGTCTTTTACTTATAACTGGTTATTTTTCAGTGGGAACGCATGGGAACAGTGTAAGTTACAGTTTTAAAACAATGAACTATGTTGCATATAAATATACCAAGCACTGTTATTCTACTAATATCTATGTATGCTTGTTATGACAAAACTGATGTGAAATGAGTTCCCAAACCTTTTTTCCTAGAAAAAGCACTGAGTGTGCCTCATAACAACTAATGGATTTTGAAAACATTTAATATCACATTTGCATTAAATTCATTAGCATTGCAGTATTTTGTAGCTACTTTTTGCTATCACAGACATTTTTAATACGGTCAGTTTTGTAGCAAACAACCTGCTAGAGACTTATGCTACAGAATTTTCTTTAAATCATCTGTAAATGACCCAAAAATAGAACCTGCAACAGCATCAAATAGAATATAGAATATTAATAGAATTATAATATTGTAACTGTCAAATGGAATATGAATAAAGTTGTAATTGTTTTTGTATTTAATTGTTTTTGTGCCTGTACAGAGGTTTACTATGAGTAAACAAGAAGTCGTGTCAAATGCAGAAGATCGTAGACAGTTTCTGTAAAATGCGCCTTTGTTTCACTGATTCTTTCTTTTCCCGGTCTGCCAACGACACTTTCTGCCATGTGGTAGAAATCTGCATGAAACTGCAAAATACAAACAACTTCTTATATCTCATTAATAATAATAATAATAATAATAATAATAATATTAATATTATATATTAATTACAAATTAATGATAGCAATATAGTTTGACTAACTGATGATTGATTGACTGATGATATATATTATTATTAATTATAATTAACAATAAAAATAACAATTAATAATAATTAATTATTATATATTATTAACTGATGATATATATTATTTATATATTATTATTATATTAACTCTGACTATTTGGCCATATCTGCTCTGCAGAATATACATTCAAGGTTGAAAATTAAAGGTTGAAAAAAGAATCACGGTGGGAGTAATGGAAGGCGAAAACATCAGAGGAAGACCATGAAAAGAATGGATAGAAATATTAAACATTGGATAGACAATATTAAACATTGGATAGGCGATATTAGACAATAGATAGACAATATTAAAGAATGGATAGACAATATTAAACATTGTATAGACAATATTAAACATTGGATAGGCGATATTAGACAATAGATAGACAATATTAAAGAATGGATAGACAATATTAAAGAATGGATAGACAATATTAAAGAATGGATAGACAATATTAAAGAATGGATAGACAATATTAAAGAATAGATAGACAATATTAACGAATGGATAGACAATATTAAAGAATGGACAGGTAATATTAAAGAATGGATAGACAATATTAACGAATGGATAGACAATATTAAAGAATGATGCAACATGGACATATATGAAGTGTACAAAGCCACACAAGACAGAGACAAATGGAAGAGGCAAACTCAAATAATAATAATAATAATAACATGACATGATGCCTAACCACTATGCCACTCTGTCCCCACATAAAATAACAATATGCTACAGCTACCTCTGATCCTTCAGCATGAAGACCAGAATATGTGTCATCGTATTCAGTCATCTTCAGCTTCGTTGTTCGCCGTCTCGTGAATTGAAAGAGCGACCAATCGTCCTGAAACATGCATTTTCTGCCAATGGTTACAGTAGAACTTTGTTATAACGTACTCAGCAGGTCTGTAAAATGTAGTACGTTATATCCAATACCATCCAATACGGCGTGCACCACGCGGGACCGTACATTGCGGTAAACTATAACCAAGGATATGCTATAATCGAGTCCATTATAATGAAGTTTTACTGTACATATTAAAATAGCAAGTTTTACCAAAATGACTCGAGTACAGTGAAACCTACACTTTCTGGTCTTTATAATATGCAGTTATTAGTTATTATTAAATTGAAAATTTTTAAAACTAAATGTGAGAAATTATGACCATCAAAGAAGCTTGTTTGGAAGTCGAAATTCAAATAAATCTTAAAATTAACATTTAACTAATTAAGTTAATTTTTACAAAATCTAAAACCTAGTGTATTACATGCAGCTGTGAGGAGTAATGCAGTACAATTTTGTTAAAACGGCCTTGATTATAATGTACACTCAGTTATGATGTACCAGAATGCACAGTTCAATGCTATGTGCTACCATACTGGATGGTTTTGGATATAACGTACCTCAGGTATTATATAATATATTATAATATGACAAGGTTTAAAGTGGTTCAGCAGGGTCTGCCCTGTGTGAGAACGAACCACTATATTTTGCCCTCGTAGCAGCCATAGGGACAATCTGGCCAAATTCCAAGGGCCCCCGACCTGCAAATGGCCCCTGACTCAAGCCAAACAACTTTTTTTTCACAAAGTTGTAAAGTTGTCAGATAGAAAGACCGACAAGCAAAAAAAAAGAAGGTCGTCAACATTTTCGCAAACTTGTCAGATCGTCTCTGGAAAGCGCCCTCTGCCCGTTTTTCGCCAAGGGCCCCCTAGCATATTGCTATGCCACTGGCTCTACTGTACTGAGAAAATGCAGTTATGGAGCAGGGCGTGATATACGACTTGCCTCGTTCACAGGTTCATCTTTGAGGTGCAGTGCACCTTGGATGATAAATTTTTCGCTGTCATCGACGTCAGCATTCCACCTAGACCACGAGAATGCCATCGCAGAGCTTACGAGCGCCATCTGGTGGTAAAAACGGTCCTCAGTCAATGGATTCTGGAAGACAAAAATCGAAGCACTGAGCTAGACAAATCAACCTATTAATATTTTCATCATCATCATCACCATCATCATCATCATCATCATCATCAGCGCGTGGCCAGCGGGGGCTGTTGCATCACCCCTAGACCATTATTATTATTATTAATCTTGACAATTTCTTAAGCGCAGTAACATAGCTAAGTGACTAAAGTCAAAGGCGCTGTACAGGGAACGAAACATTAAACAAATGCGTCTTGAGATGTTGTAGGAACCGATCCGGAGAGGTCTCGGTTGTCACAGCCATCGGGAGCAGGTTCCACGACGCCGGGTTTCCACAACGAAAGGACCGGTCCCCTAGCCCCGCTGTCTTGAGCGGAGGGGGGACGACGAGATGATTGCTGGCGCCGGAATGGAGAAGGGAGCGACGTGGTACTGTCGTCGATCGGCGGATTAGTTCCGACAGATACGCAGGACAGTGGGGGTCATTCAGCGCACGGAACGTGAGCCAGTGGCGCTTGAACTCCACACGCTCAGGGACCCGCAACCAGTGCAACCGATCTCTAAGGAATGGCGTTACATGGCCGCTCTATCTAGCACCGAACACCAGGCGGGCCGAGACATTCAGGACCGACTGCAATCGATTAAGTTGACCGACCATGACCCCCTGGTCTGGGTACGGATGTGATCGATCCATCTTTTCCTGGGATGACCAGCAGGACAGCGCTTTCCATGATCGGTCAGGTGGACGACCGATGGGATAGGTCGATGTTATTATTATTATTTACTACATATTATTATTTTGATTACACATATTTATTATAGTTCTGTGAAGGATAAACAATGGACATCAAGTTTATGAAAAAGATCACAGCCTTTGAGTTATGGTTTTACAGAAGGATATTGAGAATCGGCTGGATGGACAAGGTTACAAACGACAAAGTCCTAGAAAGAAGCAATATAACAGCAACGTGGAAAAAATTTGAGGCGAATATACTGGTAATAATAAAAGTGTCACAAATATGATGCAGTCAGTTATAAATTTGCCCACATGAGTTGATATCAGGTTTTTAAATGCAGCAATACAGGATGAAATTATGATATCACTATAGATACAAGACTATTAAACATAAGCTGAAACTGCTGATTCTACGTACTATTATTGCTCACTTGCTTACTTTATCTGGAATTTTGACGAATTTAAAAGAATCTTCTGTGGGGAAAAGATTGACACCAGCAAAACACATTTTCTGGAAAATATCAGCAACAATAAAATATACATTTAGCCATAAAATACATAATTGGTAAAACATTTTTAAAATCCCATAGAATTTGATTGTAAACAATGTTGGTGATTTACTCCTTCAAATTTAAACCTAATGCATTACAGATGGTAATTTCTACAGCACTGCTTCTAAAGAACTTATCAGTAAAGTATCGGTAATGATATTACGACCTGCCATTTAGTAAATTAGTGTGTAAAATTATTGCTCTCAAACTCTTAGTCAGTCAATGTTCATTAAATATTTTAAATTGGTTTTATAGTAGACAAACAAAAGCTGAAAGCATTTGAAATGTGGCTATGGAAGAGGATGGAAATGATCAAGTGGACAGACAAGAAGTCAAACAAAGAGGTATTACAGATGGAGGGCAGGGGCATACCCGGTAGCTAGGAATATGATTTGGGAGGGTATAAATGTTTGAATATGATTTGGGAACCATATAAACTACGTATAAATGTTTGGGGGTTCAATAAACCCTTGACTGTATAAACCATATAAAATCGTCGATATAATAATAATAATAACCACATACAAATCACATAAAAACTTTAAGGTAAACTGATTTGGGAGGGTATATATACCAATATACCCCCCTGTCGCTACGCCCCCTGATGGAGGGAGAATAAAAACTGCTAATTAGTACCATCATCAAGAGAAGACAGAGGAACTGGATTGGACATGTGCTATGAGGAGAAATATTGCTTAGAACAGTAATTGAGGGAAGAATATTGGGAAGAAAGACAAAAGGGAGACAAAGGAGGATGCTACTGGACTGGATGATGAAAACGGATGCACAGCGTCACAAGACCTATGTAGAAATCAAAGAAGAGGCAAGACGCAGAGAGGAATGGAAACAATGGGGCCCTGAGCCTGTCTCAGGACAGAGAACCTGATGATTAGTAGACATAAACGGAAATTTTGCATGGAACAAAAAGAAGAAGCAAGTGCCCCCAACCTGCCCAGACCACCTACCAGATTCGAGGAATGGAAACAATGGCCCCTTTGCCCCCTCCAACCAAAAATTCCTGGCCCTGCAAACAGGCTATCAATTATATAATATTTTTGTTTTCTATAGAACTTGTCAGGAAACCAGAAACCCCTCCTGATTTTGTAGACATTTGACAGACAACAGATTTCTGAAACATAAATTTTTCAAATGGCTCATGGAACTCTAGAATAAAATTGAGGCAGAATATATTGACAATTCTAGTATGGTTTGACTTAGCTAAGGTGGGGACACAAGAAAATATGGTTCTAATTTGTTTCATCAAACTTCTGAATTTTGCATATCTATAGCCTTCTCACTAATCCATAATCAAACAGAGTCATTTCTCATCTATATCAAAATATAAAATATTACCTTTACTGTCAACCTCACCCAGCTTAACACAGTCTCAGCAGCCCAGATCAGCTCGGCCCATCTTCAAAAACAGACTGAGATCTGTTTAAAAGCCATCTGTTTAGAAATATAGAATCATTTACCATTTTAACTGTAAAAAGGCTGAAAGCAAGACATTTTATTCTGCAGGGGCTCCTTTCTCTGTTTTTCATGGTTGATGCTATAAAGTTTGGTTTAAATCATATCCTCTGTAAAGCACCCTTGTTTTTTGGTTATGCTATGTTTAGGGCGCTATATAAATAGTCCAGTATACAATACAATCATTATCATCATCATAGTTGCTTTCTGCCAGCTCATTAGCGGCAATAGCTAGACACAAACTTTTCCATTTATCTTTTTCCATTGTTAATCTCATTCCATCTATTATTGTCATTTGATATCTTTCTAAGTCTTCTTTGATGTTATTTATCCACTTTTTCCTGGGTCTTCTTTTTCCTCTTTTGCCTTCTTTGTATGTGTAGAGTGCTTTATAATTATGGGAGTCTGTTGCTTTTCATTCTATTTACGTGTCCATACCATCCATGGTAAGCCTTTTTGTTCTGATTTTATCTATTATTGTCTCTTTCATCCCCAGTCTTTTCCTGATGTCTTCATTTCTTATTCTTTGTAATCTACTTACTCCCAATATCTTACTCAAACAACTCTCATTTCTGCCACCAACAGTACAACAGTACAATACAATACAATACAATACAAGAGTGGTGGACAGATGGAATGAACTGGATGATGGGATAGTAACGGCTACAACTGTAAACAAGTTCAAAATAAACCTCAGTAGTTTAGGACATCAGATTGGACGCGAACAACAGTGGTTCTCACACAGGGCAGTCCCTACTGAACCACTTTAAACCTTGTTATATTATTATTATTATATTAATACATTTATTTAATATGGTGGCAATTGGATTTGACTGACTTTATTTAACAGCGTACCTTAGCAAAGTCTTGTATGCCCATCCATTTGTTCAGAAGATGTGCCAGTTCAGGTTTGTTCTCTGGTTGGCTAAGACAAACAAGGTTGTCCTAGAACAATGTTTTCGAGAGAAGCAAACATCATAGACATTATCAATCAAATTAATGCTTTTCTAGTTAATAATGCAACATGACAAAACATTCATACAGTGATTCGTCAAAATGACAACTCAGAAGCTATGTTTAACTTTGCAAAGGGTCTGGGGTCTAATCCAGTGGCGTCATTGGGAAGGGGGAGCAGGGGTGCCGAGGCCCCCAAGGAAATGAAGAAAAATGTTTAATGTATTAAATAAATAAATAAATGTGAAATATGCAAAAGATCGCCAAAATTGTCCAAAATTTGCCAAAAATGTCAAACATTATACAAATTTGCCAAAATTAGCCCAAAAATTGCCCAAAATTGGTCAAAAAATTATCTCACCTCCCCCCAAGACAGTGTGAAATGACACTACTAGTCTAATCCCCATTCGTCAAAGCCAATTCCCCAGTGAGGTAGAAAATTTTGGCTTCTACCTGTGCAACCCCCATCCTGAGGTCGAAAACTTTGGGGTAAGAGTATCGGTAATCTTACCCCCACTGCCTTTTTAAAATTGAACACTGCCCACAGCATCCTCACTATGATTACTCTGATCGTAGGTAAGTAGAATCTCGTGGAATTTACGTAGTGCTTTTCAGAGAAGAGCAGCAATAGTTGCTTATTTGTCATATTTGTCTGAACAGGGTTAGAAATCACGTGTTTCAGAAAGAGTGCCGTCAAATCAGAGTACCGGGTATGCAGGTTAAGAGCTAACATCATGTCTTCTTGTCTTTGGGTCTACTGTATACTGCAAAGTTTTGCTGTTATTTGTAGACAAGAAGACAAAGAGGAAGAATACAGGAACAAGCCTACTAGAGGACAAGAGGGCAAGATATGAGATTATGCAGCAAGACCATAATGTTAATGAATGGATATGTGGAACATAGTGGTTTTCACACACAGGGCAGACCCTACTGAACAACTCTAAACCCTGTCATTGATATTATCATTATTATTATTATTATTATTATTATTATTAGTAGTATTAGTAGTAGTAGTAGTAGTAGTAGTAGTAGTAGTAGTAGTAGTAGTAGTAGTAGTAGTACAATTATTATTATTATTATTATTATTATTATTATTATTATTATTATTATTATTATTATTATTATTATTATTATTATTATTATTATTATTATTATTATTATTATTATCATCATCATTTAATATTATCATTTTTATTATCCTTCACAATTAGCTTCATTTCTCCATCTTCATCTAAACTTGACCTTATTTCAATTTACTTGGCAGCAACTTCAACACGTCCATCCTTTTTAAATATAAGTATTATTACTACTACTACTACTACTACTACTACTACTACTACTACTACTACTACTACTACTACTATTATTATTCTAGATAGATACCTTGATCTGAATTTCAACTTCTGCATAATTTGCTTCGATTTTCAGCTGTGCATGATTTGCCCCACGAGGTCGTAACTCCCATGTTTGGAAAGGCATGTTGACGTAAAGGTCTTGAAGTATTGCAAAAGTCCCAAATTTGAAAATTTTAAACGTCAGCTGACGACCACCTTTAGACGAAAAACAAAACCACAATTGACGCAAACTACACTAAAACACCAAAATCATCATCATCATCATCCAGCTCCATGGGTGCTGTAAATCTTCCAGCCTGAATAAAAAAGTCTTTGTTTCCATCTTTTTCGGTCCTGTGACGCTCTGACCAGTTTTAAATATTGGGACATTGTTCAATGTCATCCAGCCATTCTCTTCTTGGTCTCCCTCTTGCATTTTCTCCTAATTGTTCCAATGATTATCTTCTTTCAATTGTCTATTGTTCCTGCATATGTGCCCAAAAAAGTTCAATTTTAACTTTCTTATTATCTGCACAATGTTCAGCCATATTCATAATCTTTCTCCCCCCATTGTATTCAATCTATTCTTTGCCATCTGATGTTCAAGATTCTTCTATAGCATTTCATTTCAAAGGCTAGTAGTGGTTCTGTCCCTCTTCTTTATGGTCCAGGTTTCCTGCATATAAATACACTAAAAATGCATTCTTAGTATTTCCAAATACTGTACTCTAATTCAAGGCTTGAAAATCTTCCACCAAATAAAAAAGTCTTTCGCCCCTCTTTTTAAAAGTGATGACTTCTGACCAGTTCTAAATATTGGGACATTGTGCAAATACCACAGCTGACTTCTATACCATTGCAGTAAACTTAATACCAATGATCAAAAGTTTGAATTGCATACTGTTTTGCAAATGCAGTCAATTATAACTTTCTTTTCCACACTCTTCAGCCATCCTGCATATCTACCCGCTATCAATATAAATCTATTTTTTTGAAACAGCAGATGGTTATGTCAATCATTTTGGTTTTCACACAGGCTTGCTGAACCACTCTAAACCACTTAAAATTATTATTATTATTATTATTATTATTATTATTATTATTAATTAGCCAATATTATTCATGGTAAACTCTAGAACATCATTACACCTAAAGATTCTAGTTTCTTGAAAATATACTTTTCAACTAAGAGCACCTCTAAGCAGAAATATTAAACATAAGGCCGCACACATGCCATTGGTTATATTATGTAATGTCTCGTCAACAAGTACGCCAATTTCTTTAATTCTTCCCCTAAAGAGCCTCACTAAAATGAAAAGATGCTGAATTCGTTCAACACATGAATCAGTGGCGTAGCCAGGATTTCCAGAAGGGGGGCTTGGTTTTGGTCATGACCAACTTCGAAAAATCTTGATGAACAAAAAAAGGTCATCCTCATCTTTTCTTCTTGTATTTTTTCCCTCTCAGATGCGCTGACAAGCATAAAAAGGTCGTCACCTTACATCTTTACATTCTCTAGCACTAAAGCATTTAGAAATTATTTTTGTCAGCATCCAAGGGGGTTTTAACCCCCAAAAACCACACCGAAAAATAAAAAATGTATGGGAACACATTAAACAATTTTTTGTCGGCATCCAAGGGGGTTTTAACCCCCAAAACCTCCCCTTGGCTACGCCACTGGCATGAATTCAGTTGTCGGCAGCCAAAAACAAGTGTTTTGAATCTACTTTCGTTGTAGACTTTTTCGAGGAATCCATTTGTCCTCCACACACTCTCAGCATAATCCCACTGGGCTAAGGTCGGCTCCTCATAGAAGCAGACATCCTCTGGAAGTCTGTTGGAAACGCATAGCAAAACCCGGTTAATATCACATTACAAAGACTGAGAATAGAGAAATGAAGACATCAGACAACAGGCAGGAGCCACAGAAACGATCATTGATAAAGTATGCAAAATGAGGTTAACTTGGTTTGAACATGTTAAAAGAATGGACAACAGTAGATGGGCCTACAAAGCACTGCATACACACAAAGTAGAAGGAGACAGAGGGAGAGGAAGACCAAGAAAAAGATGAATGGATAACATCATGGAGGATCTGGAAGCAAAGAACATGACAATTGAGGAAGGATGCAGATTAGCGCAAGATCGAGAGAAGTGGAAATGTTTCGTATCTAACTATTGCTGCCAAGCAGGCACAAAGTGAAGATGATGATGATGATGATGATGATGATAAAGACTGCCAGTTGACACTAACAGCAATTGAATATTTACTGTTGATAACAACAGCAATCGAAACGATACCTAAAATGCTGGGTGTGGTTGATGTTAAGGGGATTAACACTAGTTGAGTTTGAGGGGCTAAAGAAACTACCATGACAACCAATATCAACTCATGATACACAAAAATATTTAAAAATAAATAAAATAAATTAACTAAGATAACATACATGGGGCTTTAGATGATAGCAGAGTGGTAACAACATTGGCGCAAAGATGAGAAGGTCACAGGTTCGATACTTGCAGGAGTATTAAGGTTGACTCAGCATTCATTCCCTAGGGGCAGTGACAAAATGAGTAACAGTGGTAACACAAAGCAGCCAAACAGGCATGCTATGCGATATGGGACCATCCATAAATGACGTCACACACTTAGGAGGAGGGTTCAAACATTGGTGACGAGGGGAGAGGGGTTTTCAGAAATGTGACGCCACATACCGGTAATACTAAATACTTTTATTAACGCGTTGTGACGTCATATTCGAGGGGTCTGACTTTTGTGACGTGTGATGAAGGAAAGGGGGGGGGGGGTCAAAAAACTGCCAAAATCGCATGAAGTCATTTATGGATGGCCCCTAATACGCTGGCTCTGCATCCGCAGTATCGCATGATGGCTGAGGGCCTTAGAAATGGAGATCAGTGCCACTCAATGAGTTCGGAAAGGACTTTGACATTTCCCGAATATATATATATATATACATATATATGCATGTGGTGTATTATACATGGGTACATACAAACCATTTATGATAAAAACCAAGGAAGGCAAAAAGACAAGGCAAGAAAAGGCTGAAAGAATAACCAGCATTGATTTTAGCACTTGTATTCTACATATAGCTTTGGAAAATTACGTGGAACACCTTTGCTGTACAATAATGCATCACCTCAGTGAAATAAAAATTGGTGGTTTTTCTATATCCTTCTTCTCCTTCTCTTTTTCCTTCTCCTTCTCATTTTCCTTCTCCTTCTCCGTGGCGGAATTTACGCTAGTCGAGCTTCCCTCTTTCTTCTCCGTAATCTCTCCTGTCTTCTGTTCTACCTCGCCTTTGTAGTCGATGTAGTGCAGTTCAGGTGGTTCAACCACTGAAAACCCGGAAACAATAAGTAGTAGTAGTAGTAGTAGTAGTAGTAGTAGTAGTAGTAGTAGTAGTAGTAGTAGTAGTAGTAGTAGTAGTAGTAGTAGTAGTAGTAGTAGTAGTAGTAGTAGTAGTAGTAGTAGCAGTAGCAGCAGCAGCAGCAGCAGCAGCAGCAGCAGCAGGTAGTAGTAGTAGTAGTAGTAGTAGTAGACTTCTTTAGCGCCAAATTGTAGTAGTACATCAGCACCAGTTGATGGTCGCTTCAGTAAATAATCGTAGTCGTAATCTTGTCCGTAATACCTTGTAATACCTTTCAACCAGGCTCAAAGTACTTCTGGGCTCAAGGTACTTTTAGGTAACTAGCTGTTTTCAAGACTTAAAATTTTTAGGCAGCTTCAAAGCTAAATCAAAATTAAAATATAGGTCAGGTTGGGGTCACTCTGTCAATGACCTAACATGCTTTAACAACCATATACAGTAGAACTTTAATATAATGGACTCGGTAATAACTTATACCCGGTTATAATGTACTGCATTGTACGGTCCTGTGTAATGCGCCACCGTATTGGATGGTATTGGATATAACAAACCTCAGATATAATGTACTTAACCTTAACCTGGAATCTGGAAGTACGGACTGACCTTTGGATTACAACCTCGATTCACCACGGACAATGATTCACAACTACGATTATTCACTGAAGTGACCATCGACTGGTGCAGATGTACTACTACAATGGCGCTAAAGAAGTCTACTACTACTACTACTACTACTATTTACTACTACTACTACTACTAGACCTACTATAATTATACTACTACTACTACTAAAGTTTACTGACCCGATAATAATAATAATAATAATAATTCTGCTGTAGTAATAATAATAATAATAATAATAATACAATTACAACAACTCCTGGACTAACCACAGTATCACTCGGTATAATAAATTAATAAATTCAACCACAGTAGCACTGAATGACCCCCAAATACCATTCCACCATTGACTGATGCCATGAACATAATGACATGGCGCCATAGAAGCCAACGATGGGAAGGGCACTGACTGCTCATGATGGCATTTGACTCTTGCGACAAGAGTCTGCTCACATAAGGTGATCGTCCACTTGTTGGCGTGCTTCGGCTGTGGAGGCAGTTCGCAGAGGTTGATGTGGAAGACACCGCTGACGACGCGAGAGTATCTCAGATCTACGACATCTTCTTCTCCGTAAAAGTCTTCGTAGTCGACCGGCACTTTGGTAGAAAATCAAACGGTTTTTTTAATTTTAATTATTTAATTTATTATTATTTCCAACTCATAAGTTCAAAACCTTGGGTGGTCTGGTCTTGAAGGGGAACCAATGCCCCTCATTGGTTCCAAAACTGTGGACCCAGTTGAAAGTTTTTGTTACCTTGGATCAAATATGTGTAGTATGGCCAATTCACATGATGAGTTGTTGTGGACAGATGGAATGAATTGAACGAGAAGATAGTAATGGCTAGGAGTGTGAACAACTTCAAAATAAACCTCAGTACTATAGGATACCTAGATTTGGATGGGTAAAACAGTGGTTCTCACACAGGGCAAACCCTACTAAACCACTTTAAACCTTGTTATTATTATTATTTTTATTACTACTACTACTACTACTACTACTACTACTACTACTACTACTACTACTGCTGCTGTTGCTGCTGCTGTTACTACTACTACTACTACTTACTACTACTACTACTGCTGCTGCTGCTGCTGCTGCTGCTGCTGCTGCTGCTGCTGCTGCTGCTGCTGCTGCTGCTGCTGCTGCTGCTGCTGCTGCTGCTGCTGCTGCTGCTGCTGCTGCTGCTGCTGCTACTACTACTACTGCTGCTGCTACTACTGCACCACTATTATTATTATTATTATTATTATTATTATTATTATTATTATTATTATTATTATTATTATTATTATTATTATTATTATTATTATTATTATTATTATTATTATTATTATTATTATTATTATTATTATTATTATTATTATTATTATTATTATTATTATTATTATTATTATTATTATTATTATTATTATTATTATTATTATTATTATTATTATTATTATTATTATTATTATTATTATTATTATTATTATTATTATTATTATTATTATTATTATTATTATTTATTATTATTATTATTATTATTATTATTATTATTATTATTATTATTATTATTATTATTATTATTATTATTATTATTATTATTATTATTATTATTATTATTATTATTATTATTATTATTATTATTATTATTATTATTATTATTATTATTATTATTATTATTATTATTATTATTATTATTATTATTATTATTATTATTATTATTATTATTATTATTATTATTATTATTATTATTATTATTATTATTATTATTATTATTATTATTATTATTATTATTATTATTATTATTATTATTATTATTATTATTATTATTATTATTATTATTATTATTATTATTATTATTATTATTATATAACTGCTGGCATTTCAAAGTGGTAAGAACACAAAACGAAATGACACCTGGCAGATCGTCACCCGTGTCTTCATCTTCTATTTCCGTTGCGCTGCCAGACTTTTCTGACAATTGCTTTGAACCTCTTCCTTCCATTACGACATCACCGAAAACAGTTGGATGCTAGAAAAATCAAATGCCAAAATATGTAACGTAACGTAACCAATAATTACCAGGGCCTGCCACTGAGAGGGAGGGGCATTCTTGCAGCTGGCCAATGGGCCATGCAATGCAAAAGAGAACGATTGTATAATGCCCTGGTACATGACAAAAACCACGGCTCACAAATAGGCCGGTTGCAAGATCCAGTCTATCCCACAGTAGCGTGCAGCGGTGGGGGCCCGGTGGGGCGGTGGCCCCGGGCGCCGACCAAATGGGGGTGCCAACATTGACTCTGTGACCCGTTTTCTTTTCTCTGCTCGAAAAATAATACATAAAAACCAATGCTTAATAAGATTTGTGCTGCTACCATACTGACTGACCTTTACGGCTTGACCTGGGGCTCGACTTGGACCCAGTGTTTTATCTAGACTCCTGGCCTCCGGGAGGAAACTGAAAAAGCCGGGGGGAACTGAAAAAAGCCGGGGGGAATTCAGCTAGGGGCTGCTGTTAGTTGATGTAGTATGCCAAAATTTCCGGGGGTGATTTGAAATTTCCGGGGGGGAAGGACAATTTTCACCCCCAGAAACGGCCTAGATTAAACACTGCATGGACCTGGGTGCCCACCACTCTCTGCATGTCACTGCTACCCCAACAAAATTAGAATTTTAAAGCAAGACAGAAATTTCAAATAATCAAAATAAGACACACATTAAAACAATGTTTTTAGAACTTATTACCTATATAAAAACCATAAAAAGTCAACTCGAATGAGCGTAGGGTCCAGCGCTGATCTCTTGTCACTAGACATGCAGGTGGCTTATGCCACTAATCTAGAGTAGGTTGTCATTAATTTCTCTAGACCCGCATTTCACATTTGCAGCTTAACGCCGCTACAAATTTATTGACGTCTAAGCGATGAATGGCTTGGTTGGCCGCTAGCACCATGACTCGATCCTGGGATGGTCACCCATCCAAGTATTAACCACGCCCAATGTTGCTTAACTTCGGTGTTCTGTGAGAACTGAAGAGATTAACCCCTTAACTGGGCGCGACGGCTCAGAGCCGTCCAGTTTACATTGAGTTACAGATTACAGATTTATTCCCCAGTTAAGGGGTTAATACAAATTCCATTGGCTGTTTTGAGAAGCTCATAAAGACACACTTATTGAACATCTCTTATAAGTGACTCCTTTGTTAAGCACTCTTGCCTTTAGCTCCAGTTATGTTACTGCGCTAAATAAATTGTTATAAATAATAATAATAATAATAATAATGATAATGATGATGATGATGATGATGATGATGATGATGATGATGATGATGATGATGATAACCGGTTGCACAACACCAAGTAGGCCAATATAAAATAATGAACCATAGAATACAGAAAGTAGACAAATATCCAAGGAACATTTTATTTTACTTCAGTTGCTGCTTGAGTGACTTTCTGGGTAGCAATGGAATGCTGCGAGTGGACTGACGGTGATTTTATCTCCTCTTTTGCCACGATGACAGAAGTTATTTTTGCCAAAGTAGGAACTTCTAGTAGTCACAAAAGTAACAATAAGCCTACAATTTACTAAATGCATTTTCAGTGAGAAAAGAGCTAAAAGGCAAAAACTGGATAAAGAAATAACAAACGTTTACAATCAACCATTAAAATTGTGTCATCATTGTGAAAGTCAAATTCATTATTTTCACGTTCTTCAAGAGATCATTCAATTTATGCATTTAAAATAGGCTGACAGTAAAGTCAGGTCAGGTCAGGTCTTCGTCCTCCAGCTGTGTCCAGCTATTGACTTCTCCATGACATCTCTCCAAAGTTCCTCTTTCCTTTGGTATTTATTCCAAAGTCATTCGGTGTCATCCATCAGGTTTTCCATTGAGATTCAACCCTGCCATGTGCAGATCTTCTTCCAATCCATCCACCCATCGTCTTTTCGGTCTTTCTTTGGATCTTCTCTCCTCTGGTTTGTAGTTGAAAATTTGTTTTGGTTTTTCTATTTCTTCCATTCTGAGTATGTGTCCGGTCCATTTACAGATAATCTCCGACTACCAGGCAGGGTGCGATTTGTGACCTGGAGCAGTGGGGGGGATATGTCAAGCTTGAGGGGATGTAGTTGTTGGAAACTGTATCAGTGGGGGGATGTAGTGGTGGGGGATGTAGCAGTAGGGGGGATGCAGTTGGGCAGTGGAGGGGGGGGAGATTCCCCCTCCCCCCACAAATCGCGCCCTGCTACCAGGTACCAGGTGGTTTGATCCTTGGGTAGAAAGACTTTGACAGGTAAGACAGGTGGTCAAACTTAGTGAAGAGTGCCCGGATCGAGCAGTCGGCGCGATTCAGCCACGGAGTCAACTCGAGTGCTATTCCCTTTGCATCGAATTCGAAGCCTTTCAACCTAAAATGCAAGACGTACCAACGACTCGACTCACTTAGCAGACTTTAGTTGTATCTAATGCAGGGGGGTGCAAGTGCATCATAGTATTACATAAATACATATTTTAACTTATTACTATAGGTTACCCTTTCAGAAATTTTACTTGTTTCATAACTGTGAAGCTAAAATAATTGTGAAACTCGAAACCCCTATTCAGCCCAGCCCTAGTTCCCTATTCAGCCCAGCCCTAGTTCCCCATTCAGCCCAGCCCTAGTTCCCTATTCAGCCCAGCCCTAGTTCCCTATTCAACCCAGCCCTAGTTCCCTATTCAGCCCAGCCCTAGTTCCCTATTCAGTCCAGCCCTAGTTCCCAGTTCTCACCTGGAATTCTTCGCAAGGTTAACCCACAGGCACAGCGTAACGGTGGCATTGCCGACGATTTTTATCAGATTATTGTCTGGTACGGCTAAACTGCTCGCCTGCATCATGAGGTCGTGAGTACCAAGATCGAGTTTCTCTTTGAGAAGCTCCTGCATTGCACGGATCGTCTTAGAACAAGAAAATCATCGTTCATAAAAGCAACATTACTAAAACTACACAAGAACCATGTCATCAGTTCAGTAAACCCATGTACAGTAGAACTTGGTTGTAACGTACTTAGCGGGTCTGTAAAATGTAGTACATTATATCTGAGGTATGTTATATCCAATACCATTCAATATGGTAGTGCATCACACGGGACCATACATTGTGGTAGGTTATAACCGAGTATACGTTATAACTGAGTCCGTTATAATGAAGTTACACCGTACTGAAAAACTGGAAAATAGGGGAACATTGCCGCATAGTACACCTCTCCATTTCCATCACAGTGCATTTTAAGCTCACTGAAACATCATGAATTGAAAGCTCTCCTAAAAGTGAATTGCAAACATAGGAAGACACTTTTGAGGTAAACTAAGTAAGTTATCTTATTAATATTGGTATTACTGCTCAGCACACAATCAGACATGTCAAGAAGACATAATGCAGGTATAAATAGAAATACAATCTCACATCTTTGTACTGCAGTATTTTAGCGTCACTCAATTCAGCATCCAGTACATCATCCAACAAATTCTCCAGTTCCTGTATGAGCTGTTGACAAAATACAGAAAAATGAACTTTACCTTACCTTATCACTCAAAATATTCACTCTATAATATACATTGTCCAAAGACAGCTTTGTTCAGCCTATACACCTCAGAATATCTCATACAACAGCAAGCAGCAATTATAAAATATTAGTTTAATATTATCATCATAAGTTATTCTCATTGTCAGATACAGTAGAACTTCGTTATAACGTATACTCGGTTATAACGCACCGCAGTGTACGGTCCCGCGTGACGCATTACTGTATTGGATGGTATTGAGTATAACGTACCTCGGATATAACCAGGGATATTTTTACATCTCCCTAACACCCTCAACCCCCCAATTTGAGGTCGACACCCCCCAAATTTGGTAATGTGACAATGGTATGCATACAAAATGCATACTAATTGCTCCAGACACCCCCGCAATTTGAGGTCGACACCCCCGAAATTCACAATCCTAGAAATATCCCTGGATATAAAGTACTAAATTTGACAGACCCACTAAGTACGTTACAACAAAGTTCTACCGTAATTTAAATTCTTAACAATGCAACAAGCACAACCTGAAGAACCAGATCTGATTCTTTAAGTATAACTTCCAAGCTTATGTTCTTCATGTCCTCCCTCCACGTCGCCAAATACGTGTTGATCTCTATGAGATTGGTGGGATCGGGCGAACCGTCACACTCGACGAACCTGGTCCACTGCAATGCAACGCGGCATTTATATAGCGCTTCTTCTTCTTTTCTACTCAGAGGTACTCCCAGCTTTGGAGCACTGTCAAAACAGGCAAACCAACTGACGCAATTCATGAAAGGTGAAAGATCCAGCTCGGCTGGAACATCCAAGAAGACAGATCCTTCGATTCGTTCTCTTAGGTCCACAATCATAATCAAAGAACTCAGATAGATTTTTCAAACGTCAACTATGTGCAGTGTCAAAAAAGAGAAGCGATAAAATTTAATTTTTAAAATCAAGCAAAACTTTGAATACGTTTATGCCAAAAGATAACAAGGCAGCCACAAAATCACGTTGCAATACAACCGAGGAAAGCAATACGGCTGCCTGACCCAATCCAACACAACCCAGGGTAATATATTTCAATGTCTTCACCATGATCTGGTTTCAACCCAATCCAACATAAACATTTAAATGTCTAACCCAACTCTACCCAACCCAATCCAACCCAATCCATGGGTGGACCTAAACCATGGCCATGTCTGTCACCTCACCAAGCTCTGTTCAGTGTTACACTACAGTACGTTACACACGGAAATTATATATATATATATACTTAATGGAAATTATATATATTATATATATATAAAATACAAATTTAGCCTGCTTTAATAATAAAAAGACTAATTTTAGGCCATATGGAGCAGGTTGTGGTTGTTGATCAGAATGGCATCCAATTCTGCCAGCTGTCCTTTTCTCTTCTTTCGTTCCTATGACATCAAATTGTCAGATTTCACGACTTCATAATTTTCAATGAATATATGACTCAACCTGAGTGCCTGTAGATAGCCTCAGCAATTATGTAATGCAATGAAATAGCATTTGTATAGCGCCTCTTATATTTCTGTAGTTATGTCTCTCATTTGTCTTACAATCTCAGAGTGGAAGTGGAGGCAAAATATCTAGCATAATCTTTAACAGAATTACCAATGTCTTCGTGTAGAAAATTTAGGAAATTATAAATAAATTAAATTAATCTGTTCCAAACATTATAAACCATCAACAGTCCATTATTATTATTATTATTATTGACTTTGATTATTACTGCATTCAATATTAGTTTATTTGAGTTGAAGTTAATGGCTACTAATACTTTCACTTTTACTTGTTGTATTTTACTTCTTTACTGTTTGTTCTAGCTACTTGACATTGAGGGGATTTTGAAATGTTTGGAGGGACAAGGTTTGACATCTCAAAAGTCTTGACTGCAAAACAAAAAAATAAAAAGGTCATCTGCCCGTTTTCCCTTCTTAAACGCTGCTGTTACACTACCTTATTTTTTCCTCTAAAAAAAAAAATCCTGCTGCTGCTTTTTGGGCGGGGAGAATTTTCATCTCCCACCACAACATACCACTTTTTTGGAGGGGGACTTTTTTCATTTTGGGAATCCCCAAAATGGCCTAGAATAAACACTGTCTTTATGACTGCACCACCACCACCATTGAACCACTGCCTCCAAAATGTAAATCCACCACTGATTATATATATTATATATATATATACCACCACCACTGCTGCCACCACTACCACCACCATGGAGCACCACCACCACCACCATCAGAATGGCATCCAATTCTGCCAGCTGTCCTTTTCTCTTCTTCCACCTATGACATCAAATTGTCAGATTTCACCACTTCATAATTTTCAATGAATATATGCACCGGAGATAGTCAGCTATGTAATGCAATGTAGCATTTGTATAGCGACTCTTATATTTCTGTAGTTACTACCACTATGAAAACAATCTTAGTGGAGATAAAATATTATTGATCTTTACAAATTACCATGTTATTTTATTATTAACAATTTAATCTTGATACATTTCAACCATCAATAGTCCATTATTATTGATTATTATTATTACTATTACTATTACTACTATTACTACTACTACTACTACTACTACTACTACTACTACTGCTACTACTACTACTACTGTCTTAGTATTGATATTATTATTGATATTACAAATTATATTATTTTATTATTAACAATTTAGTATTGATATTATTATTATTATTATTACTACTACTATTACTACTATTAGTACTACTACAACAACAACTGTCTACTACTACTACTACTACTACTACTACTACTACTAATAATAATAATAATAATAATAATAATATTATTATTATTATTATTATTATTATTATTGGGGCAGGAAGTTAGTAGAGTGGTAACAACATTGGATGACATTTTATCCACATGGCCAACATGGTTTGGAAATTATAGCAATGGAGGAAATGATTATTTATACCCTAATCACTACAGTTCACTTAAAATCAAAGCATAGTAAATTGCATACGTCAATTTCAAGGCGCTTCAACTCTTCTGCTGCAATCTTTTCTCTCACTATCCGTTCGGCTTCCTCTTGTTCTGCCTTTATTCTTGCCGCCTCTGAACAAATATAGTGACCATAAACCATCATCAATATATACCAGTAATATATATACAAAATTTGCTACATTAGCTGCAAGTTACTTGTTTTGTTATATACTGCAAAAGAATTTTAAGGCAACTCAAGTTGCCGACATTTATTTTCATTTATAAGCATCAGGCAGGGGAGTAGCCAGGAATATGATTTGGAAGGGTATTAATGTTTGAGGGGTATAAACCTTAACTATAAACCATATAAACTACATAATAACTACATATAACCACACATAAATCACATTAAAAAAACTTTAAGGTAGACTGATTGTTTTTTTTGGGGAGGGGTATATAATACTATATATACCAATATACCCCCCCCCCCCCATCGCTACACCTCTGGCATCAGGTTCTGAGAGTGAGCGATTTGCATTGAGAATTATATGCTGATATGCTTGAAGGTAACCAATCAGAATGCTCACACAGCTAACCAATGAGAACGCTTGAAGGTAACAGGATTACAGAGGAAGGATTTTAATATTATAGATATACATATTGAGAATTATATGCTGCTATGCCATTCAGTGGCATAGCCAGGATTTCAGAATGGGGAAAGTGGGGTGGCAATTCAACATTTCTGGACAAAAATTCAAAAACGAGCCAAAATAAAAAGGAAACGTAATGTTATCCTGTTGTGCCTTCGTCTGATAGTCGATCCGATATACAACCTACCCCCTCCAACTACCAGCCCGGTCCAAATAGGGGGCCTGTGCCCCTGTGGCTACGACAATGATGCCAGTGTTTTATCCAGACCCCAGGCCTTTGGGTGGACGGGGGGCAAATTGACTTGGCTGGAGGGGAAGAGACACAGTTCAATGCAAAAACTTGTGTCAGTGCTGGAATTTTGGGGAGATTTTTTTTTTGGGGGGGGGGAATTCTCCCCTATCAGGCCTGCATAAAACACTGAATGATGCCATTAGAGGTCTCTGAAAATGAGTAAAAGCACAGTATTATTATTGTTGCTGTTATTATTATTATTATTATTATTATTATTATTATTATTATTATTATTATTATTATTATTATTATTATTATTATTATTAATGTGTATAACCTTCTTCCTGTGCCCTCCTTTCAGCAGCCTCCCTCCGTTGTTTGGAATTCCCACGCTTTAATGGTTTTTCCTTCTTACTGTCGGACGATGCTTTAGTTTCTTTTTCATCATCTGGCGTTTTCTTTAGGTTTCTTATCATCACCTGACTTTGACTTACTTTTTTTATCACCGCCTGACTTTGCTTTAGTTTTCTTATCATCATCATCCGACTTTACTTTAGTCTCCTTATCATCATCCGACTTTGTCTTAGCTTCCTTATCACCACCATCTGACTTTGACTTAGTTTTCTTCTTGCCATCTGACTTTGCTTTAGTGTCCTTATCATCATCCGACTTTGATTTAGTTTCCTTATCACCATCTTTCTTTGCTTTAGTCTCCTTTTCATCATCTGACTTTGCTTTAACTTCCTTATCACCATCCGACTTTGATTTAGTTTTCTTCTTGCCATCTGACTTTGCTTTAGTCTCCTTATCATCATCCGACTTTGATTTAGTTTCCTTATCACCATCTGATTTTGCTTTAGTCTCCTTTTCATCATCTGACTTTGCCTTACTTTTCCCCTTACCACCTGACTTTTCTTTTTTAGGCTACAATAATCAACAACCAAAAATTAACAACTTGAAACACTTTCCCAACAGCAGTGACAATAGAAAAGAAAATCTGAAGCAAGAATTTTCAGAACCAATCGATTAACCCCTTAACTGGGGATTGCGAATATATCCGTCCATTTTACATTGAGTTACAGTTAAATACACAGCTAAGGGGTTAAATAAGAAGTCAAAACAAAGCGCTTTATCATCTTCTATCATGTTACCTATTAACTTTCAGGATAAAGCAATATCCTTATACAAGACTCCAAAAATATCCACAAAGAATGCAAGTATCACAAGTAAATGCACTGGCACAATTTCATAGCACTGCTCAGTGCTCACTGATTGGTGTTCCAAATTAGCTATTTTGATTCCTCAAATGTGCAATTGAAAACAGTGCATTGTGAATGGTGCTAAATTGTGAAATGTTTTGAAAACAGCGATTTAGGGTTAAATATTTAACTCGGGATGTTCCTTTAATGTATAATTTAACAAAATATTACCAACTGATTAACTGCGGCATAGTAGGTGGTTTGTCTTAATAGCTAACTTGTTGGAGATTCAGTTCAACTGGGTTACACTCCTGCGGTGAGATGTTTTGTCTCAGGCATTCACATGTCCACTAGAACGGGAGAACATTATCTGCCTAATGTGTCAAGTTCTGCTGTGCTCCCACATGTTGGTGAGACGTTAACATATGTAGCAGCCTGCCTATGATGTCGCTAAAATAACTACCTGACAAAGCAGTCGCACACAATTGTCAAGAAACGTACACCACACAGGCTGCAGGCATACTTAGCATGACTTACTTAGTTTGATTTAAAGTGGCTTAGTCTTAGAAGGCATTACTGCCTGTGTGAAAGCCACTAGGGGCACTAACGGGGCTTGAACCCGCTCCGTGAGTCTGACGCTTAAGCACGTAACCCACTCTGCCATCTTCCGCCCCGGGACAGAAAGGGCTGGAGTAGGACGAAAAGAGTTGTTTAAATAACTGACTTAATGTCTTAATTCACAGAAAAATACTCTAAAGTGACCTGGTCTTTTGCGGGATAGTTGTAGAGTACCATCGATTGATGCCTTTGAGAATGTTTAATTGATGCTATAGAAGTTCGTAAATACAATACTATAGAAAATTACATTACGCTAAAGAAATCTGTCATACAATTAGTATATTATTGGTATTATATTCAAGAATTACCATTTTGACTATTACTTCGGCTCAAAATGAAACATCAGAAGATCGAATTTTGCATTTTGTAACGTAAATTCTCAAATAATGGCTGCGTAACAACGTTGCTATGCAATATCTTTTTTAGAGTGATTAAGTAAAACAAAATTTAATCTATGTTCCCATTAATTTCCGGCCTAATGTACACTGTAGATAAATTTCATTTTCATAACATCTGTCTATGTTCTCGATTTTGTGGCACAGAGTCCCGTCCTGAGCTGTCAATTCTTCCATAAATTTTTCATACTTGTTTCAAGTTGTCTGCTATCGACGCCTCTCGGTTTGCCGACTGATTAGTCTAGAAAAGTGGACGGCAGAGGGCAAGATGACATGACTGCATATGAAAAGACCTCAAACTGACAGGGTTAAAACTTAAAACTAGAAGGAAAACCATCAGGAAGAGAACCCAAGACACTGGAGGAACAGGTGACGAACAGAGAACAGTGGAAGGACATCGTTTCGTTTCTGACCCAGACTGATTGACCCCTTCCTATAGCCGTAGCTATTTCAATATTAAGATTAAGCGCCCAATAATAAGCAACCACTGTGGTGCTAACCACGAATGCGCTATAAATTTGTACGTAGATTTTACTCACTTACTTACTTATTTACTTCGGAGTCAATAACTCAAGCAGTTGAAGAGTGAAGACGATAACTTGACCTTGAGTCACAGAATTAAGGGGCTATATAATCGATACGAGAACAGGACTTACAATTGATAGTTCGATGCGTTGGCGACGACCGGAGGAGTTGGAGTCGGCGGCAGCGGCCATGTTGGCGGTATACTACAGTGTGTTGCTGTGAATGCATCGTTCCTTTTCTTCGGTCGTCCTCCGTCCACGCGTCCGCGATCAAACTGGACAAGATCCCCGAGTACCTGAAGGACACGATGGACTGGCTGATGGGGTGAGTTCGCCCGCCGAATCGTTGGGTATTTTCGTCCCTGTTTACGGTCGATTAATTGCGTCGTGTTTTGGAGGTCGGAACAGCTGCTGCGGCTGCTGTCGTTGCTGCTTCAGCTGCTTTGATTTATATTGCGCCGAATTGACTTGGACAATTTTGATTTTTTAAATATATGATTATTGCTATTATGATTTTATAGTAATCTTGCAGTTGAGCGACCCTGCATGTACGAAACATTTTAAGTAACAAAACTCACAGCTTAATAATAATAATAATAATAATATTATTATTATTATTTATTATTATTATTAATTTATTGAAGTAGTGAAGGCTGTTGCTGAATTATGCATTTATAAAATTATATACTGCAGAGTTTTTATTATTGGTGGTGGTTGTGGTGTTGGATGGTGGTGATGGTTGGAGTAGCAGCTGTAGCAGATCTGCAGACTGCAGTAAGTAGTAATAGTAGCAGTATTGTTATGCACTTTTAGAATGCCAGTTCCAATACTCAAAAGGTATCAGTTGGTGGCCCTCTTAAGTGATCCACAAAAGAACCGATCCTTGGAGAGAGATTTGTACTGAATTACTTGAGACGGTTTAGTTCGTTTTAGTTGTATCAGAAATTTGCAAATTATTTTAACACTGAATTTTTTTGATAATCAGTTTTACTTTTGCACTGTAACGATCCTTTCTTGGGAGATTTAGCCTGGTGGTATAATGTGTCAGTTGTTTCGCGATGTCGTTGATGTCTTAAAGCGATATTATATTGCTTTGATTTATTGTTAGGATTTGCCGTTGATGAATGAAGTCTTTTTTTAAATTTAGTCAAAGATATAGACTTAAGCTTGCATAAAGAAGCCAGATTTCTTGGCAATTCCTCCACATTGGTCGGCACAATTCACGTGCCACCTTTTGAACAGAGAGTTTAATATTTAAAACTACTATTTCAGTAAATATAATATCACTTACTCATCATAACTCATTTGATCTGTGCTCAGTCACCCAATTCCATAACCACAAGATTTTCTAGTGGTATGGTGACAAATATCAGACACATTGTATTGGATCAGGGAATATTATGTATTATGTTTTGACCTTGCTTTTTGTCAGGGTTGATTTTATAAAGTGATCTTGTATTGTATCGTATTGTAGCTTTTCATACCACAGGACGAGAAAACTTTCCATTGTTAGATCTGTAATTCACCTAGTACATTCACTTCTAAATTGGCAGCTTGTTTTTGTATGATGGATTTTCCCTTGTGTCTTATCTACCCAGCCACATGCCCAGACTGAAAATCTGTGATATTAGCCAGATATTTTTTGGAGGGTTGATTGATAGCTTATCATGCAACCCGGTGCTATAAAATTCCTGATAGTAATATTTTTGGGGTTAACTTTGTCCTCTGCGAATTAAGCCAGGTTTAGTGGATGATGTGTGACTACAGTGGATCCCACTTAATCACATACCGCTTAATTGCATAACCCGCATAATCGCACAACAACATAAAACCTGAACCAGTGTTTTGTGCGTACAATTAATTATAAGACTATTCGCATAGCCCAGTTAATCGCGTAAGCAAGGCTTGCACGGCACCTATGCAATTAAGCGGGTTTCACTGTATTTGCAAATGATTTTATCCTTTCAGGCGATTGATTGCTTCTGGTACTGTACAAGGGTCGCCGAGAAGGGTGGGGACAAATGCACATGGGGCTCGGCGGTCTGGAGGAGGCCCGGGCTGATGATGAAGATATATAATTAATAAGAGAAAAACTGTTTACGGTGCTAATGGTGTGCGCAGGGGCCCAGTGAGTAAAAGTGGGGCCCAGTGAGTAAAAGTGGGGCCCGGCATCATGAAGAGCGTAAAAATTAGTGACAAGCAAAGAAAAAGGTCGTCACCAGTTTTTGAGAGTTGCAATGCATAAATAACATCGTGTCGGCAATCTACAGCTGTGTGAAAAAGTCCTGCACGTTTCACGTTTCACGCTCATCACAAAAATTTTGTTGTGAGGATCCATAAGGCAATCACACAATAATTAGTAAATTCTTGACCAAAAGCATCAATACCCGTTGAAATATATTGAGATTTGCATATCCTAAATCATTAATGGTTATTCAGATATTCATAAAAAAACAAAAATCCCAAAATCCTATAAACATGCAGGACTTTTTCACACAGCTGTATAAGCGTAAAACAACGACGAGTAAAAAAAGGTCGTCAGGAATTTTGCAGACTTGTCAGAGGCCCATCGGCCGTTCTGCCCAGGGGCCTGGAATGTCTCTCGGGGGCCCTGGTACTGTAACGTTTCAGCATAGCTGAATTGTTTGCATTAATTGTTAGTGTGGAATGCTATGTAGGCAAAATTTTGAATCGTACACCTACGACATTGTGCAAGATTTGCTGCATTAATTACGCATAGTTTTCGTTTGGTGTTTTGTGAAGCATTTGACTGCAATCTCTATTTAGAGCTTCTTGTAGTGATATCAGTACAGGTTAAGTAGCATGTCTTGGTACAGTCAGTCGTGTGCTGTAAGGGAATGACAAGTTGATGAACTGGGACATACAGTGAAACCCGCTTAATTGCATAGGTGTCGTGCAAGCCTTGCTTATGCGATTAACTGGGCTATGCGAATAACCAGGACGTCTGATGATTAATTGTACGCACAAAACACTGGTTCAGGTTTTATGTTGTTATGCGATTATGCGGGTTATGCAATTAAGCGGTATGCGATTAAGTGGGATCCACTGTATATCCAGGAGTTAATTCTGACTGAGATTGTATGTGCTTATGGTTGGGGGGAGGATATGCATCACCTGAGTTTTATCAATTTGTGGTTTGGAAGTCTTGTGACTATGTTTCAGTTACTGATTATCGTTAGTTAATCAGTTTCAGTTTCATTTCATTCAAGTGACTATTAATTGGTGACACTGATATACAGTAGTCTTGTGATCTGCTGCTTTGTACATTTTTCAGATATCTGTACATGCAAGGGTTATGGCCTGTGGAGTGTGATGATGATGATGAGGAGGAGGAGGAGGAGGAGGAGGATGGATGCTGATGGATGATGATGATGATGATGATGATGATGATGATGATGATGATGATGATGATGTATGTAAGGGATATCACCAATTGACTTGGAAAAATGTACATTTTTCAGATATAAGTACATGCAAGGGTTATGGTCCTATGGACTGTGGAGTGGATGATGATGATGATGATGATGATGATGATGATGATGATGATGGGTGATGATGATGATGATGGGTGATGGTGATGATGAGGATGACAATGACGATGATGTATGGAAGGGATAGCACCAGTTGACTTGGAAAAATGTATATAGGATAATGTTTTGAGATTGCAGTTGCTCAGATTGTGAGATTTTGTTTTGGGATTGAAATTTTAGAATATAAATAATTGGTTAATAGAAGGAGTTAAAGATGCTAAGCTGTAAGATTAAATATCCTTCTTATGGCTTTGACGGGTTCTCTTTAAGTCTAAGATTTGACCTGGCTCTAATTCGAATTGAATTTGGTATGCCATCAGCTGATGCCCTAGGCATTATGATAGTGGCACCATAGAAACTCATTGATTGATTGATTGATTGTTGATTGATTGATTGTTGATTGAAGCCTTGACATCCAAAATGTCTTTTATGAGGAAAAAAGAACAAATGCTATATTACTTTTTGGTTTTTGTGATTTGGAATGTATTTCATCATTTGCCTGTGCTGTAATTATTATTATTATTATTATTATTTTATTATTATTATTATTATTATTATTATTATTGAACTGATAAATTTTTGTGTGCCATATTACCAAAATGTCAGGAGCAAGGGCACATTAGACCATTAGAGTCCAATAAAAATTAATAAAATAACAGTCATCAAAAAATCAAAAAATGAATGGAAAATAATATAAGGCAGAAGAAAATAAGATTTTCTAGACAAATAAGTCTAGATTGTTCCTAAAGGATGTCAGAGAACAGGATGATTTCACAGTTATCAGTGGATCATTCCATGTAATGAATCCACTTTATTGTGAATTTTAACAGTGCCAGATATGCACTGGATGGCTTAGTGGCGTTGTTGAATTATTCATGTTTAATTGCTTCCTGTCTAAATTTTGTCTGATTAATGTCGAATGATGAGGCGCTGTCAGAGAAGAATGCAGGACTTTAGAGAATTGACCTGGTAGCTGTGAGGTAGCTAGGCTGAAAAAAGTTCCCCCTCCCGACCAGTGGCGGCTCTAGGATTTGGCAAGTGGGGGGGGGGGGGCGTTGGGGTGGCAAATTCTAATCATGGGGGGCCAACCATTTGTTGTTTAATGTATGTAGCATTAAGTATAGGTCCCAACTGGGGGACCACTGGGGGCCAGACACTCAATAGGGGGCACGGCCCCCTGGCCCCCCCCCCGGTGGAGCCCCGCTGCTCCTGACAACAGAAGCCATAACCGTTATATTCAGGGCCAGCCTTAAGCCGCCTGGGCAAACCGGGCCTTTGCCCAGGGCCCCTCCACCACTAGAGGCCCTGTGCAAAGTCTTCAACGGGGCCCTCGATTGTCGACGACCTTTTTTTTGCTTGTCACAATTTTTTTGTGTACGGGGAGGGGGGGTCAAGTTGTCAACAACCTTTTTGTGCTTGTCACTGACCCTAACCCTATCTCTCTCCCAGGGCCCTGCAAAACATAAGGTCAGCCCTGGTTATATTGCTGGGTTCAGTCTAGACTTGACCTTCACCCAATGTCACTCCCCGTTCGTCCTCTGAATCAATCATCTCTCAAAATTTGCAACTGTGCTTTTTCTTATGCTGTGCCAGAACTTTGGAACTCAATAATCCAGCAATAAGGAATACAACTGCCTGTGACACCGGGTTTTGAAAGTGCTATATAAATTCACAAAATTTTACTTACTTATTTACTTAAACAGAGGCTACGTTTATGTCTCTTTATATGTCTTTTCAGATAATATTTGAACATATGACAGTTGGCAGGTTGCATACTATATTGCATTTGCTTTGCATTGTATTGAAACAAATTAAGTTCATTTTCACTATTGTTGTCTAGGTATGTAATGATTTCACTGAAATACAGTCACACCCACTTAATGTTACATAATTTAGGACATTGGAATATTGTTTAACATGAAGCAACATTGACTTCTGGATTTGAATAAGAAAATGTGATTTGTGATTTTCAAAAATAGATTGTGGGCATGTTTGAGATGAGTTATAATGAATATAATATAATATATATAATAAATTATAATGCATTACATTCCATTCTACAATATTAACTGATTAGGATGCTAATTAATCAGTTAGGATATTTGACACGTTATTGCTCAAACAGTTATAATTAATAATAATTAATAATAGTTAATAAGTTAACTGAACCTGTGTATAATAGATACTTAAATTGTCAAAGCGATTTATGCATAATATACTTTACACTAGTATACAGGGTGGTGCAAAAAACCAGACTATATTAAATGCAAACCTAAATGTGACTAGTCCGATTTTTTTGCGCCACCCTGTATAGTGTTTGTTGCTCTGTGTGTTGTAAGCAATGATGGTGATGTGTCATAGCATCCAATTTTCAAGATGGAGCCTGTTTTTTTTTATACTTCAAACAAATTGTTCAGATAGTAATGCTAACAGCAAAGCATGCATACATCCAGTGTGCACATTGTATGGGTTTTTATTTGCTTTTTGTCCTCGGCAGCATCCACTTGGTTCTTAGCCTGATTTATAGTTGAGACCAGCTTGCAACGGGGTTAGTTAATTTCTCTCTCAAATGAGAGTGGAAGCTTTGTCAGTCAGTCAGTCAGTCAGTCAGTATCTCTGTATGTCTTTATGTCTGCATACCTGTCTGTCTGTCTGTATGTCTGCTTGTCTGTCTGTCTGTTTGTCTGTTTGTCTGTTTGTCTGTTTGTCAGTATGTCTGCATGTATATCTGTATGTCTGCATGTCTGTCTGTTTGTTTGTCTGTCTAAGTGCTTTGTGTTGAGGTAGCTTTTGGTGGGAGTGCAGGTGATATTCAACATTGGCATAGTTCCGGGGGGGTGTCGAGTTTGGTCCCTCTATTAGGAGTGGGGTCCGGTCATGGGATTTGTGCAAAACTATATGGGGTAGTTGGGGAGGTGGGGTAATGGTAGGTAGTGTGTATGAGAGTGAGGAAAATGCAAAAAGGCTGAAAATGCTTGACGTTTGGATGACAGCGTTTTTTTGCTCGCCAAGACTTTTTATCCGAAAAATCCGAAAATATCCATGTGTGCCGCCCCTGATTTTGGAATCCTGGCTGTGCCACTGTTGTTCAATGTCAAGGAAATTGATCGGAAAATATGTCGCATTATTGGCAAATTTGTCGCGTCGATTGTTATTGATCCAGTAGTGTTTCAACATTTCTGATCACGTTGACCGTTCATTCATTAATTCATTCGTTCATTCATTTATTCATTCGTTCATTCATTCGTTCATTCATTCATTCGTTGGATAGGCATATCTTTTGCAATCGTGTTCAAGGCGATCAATTATTATTGTCAACATGACTTCATCACATACTGTGTGCATTGGATATGGCAGCTCTGCTTCCATTGTAATGTAATGCAATGTATTGTAGCATTTATATGGTGCCTCTTATATTTCTACTCAGAGGTGCAATACTTTCACACAGGTTTTCATGTACACTTTTGTACAGGTGTTTGCATTACTTTCGTGAAAGTGTTTGTTAGAAGTGTAATCGTTATGCACTTCCTGTCTAAAGTTACAGGCAGCACCTTTGCCTGGTTCTCCCATGCAGAAAGTGCAAATCACTCCCCAGTGCAATTCCATCTTTATTCTTCTGCACTCAAGTGCCACTTGCTTTGTCTTGTAAGTTGTTCAAGTCATTTTCTAGAATGCATCACGCTGCAGACTTTGTAAAATATTGATTGATGCAGTCAAATGCACATAATATCATAACGCTTATCATGTCACTAATCTATTGATATCTGGCATTACAGTTCCAATGTCACTGCAAGTGATAACTGGTTAAGTTCCAGTTTTATCACTGGACAGTGGCAGTTTGTTGAGTTTATTTGTGTGCTTTTGTTTCTGGAATTGACCAGATTTTTTGGCATTCAACTTTGGAGAAGCCTCAGAGTATTACTAATGGTGCTATAACAGTGCATGATGATGATGATGATGATGATGATGATGATGATGATGATGATGATGATGATGATGATAATAATAATAATGATAATAATAATGATATTAATAGTAATAGTAATAATATCATCATCATCATCATCATCATCATCATCATCATCATCATCATCATCATCAACTCATCAACACCAAACTTCTAATGTTCCAATTTCATAATGTTCCATTGACATAATAAACAAGGATTGTCAATGGTGGTCCACTAGGATGAAAAGTGGGGGCCCCAGCCTCTATACATTTTCCCATCTCTATGGTAACCTCTCAGAAAGTGGGGGGCCTTGAACCTAGAAGACTAGTAGAACTTTGTGCCCATTGTCAAATCCAGTAGCTCAGTCCGATTTTTCTGGTCGTCCCAGTTATGGTCAATGGGCAATAGAGAACACATACATTTTGAGACAGGATAATTATACTTACTTACTTACTTGCCCGTCTGAAAGGTTTTATAGCACATTTTTTGACAATTACTGGTATTCTGTTTGATGTCGATGGTTCAACATATCTTCGCGTGATCTGCAGTTTCTTTTAAGATGGGCAGATTTTCTAAATGCCTTGTGATGCCTGCTCTCTTGCCTTTGTGGCTTCCCTGTCTAATAGTTTTGGGCGTCTGTGAAGTCTATCAATGGGGTGTGTGTGTGTGTGTATTGTGTGTTGCCTGTCATTTGCCGTACAATTAAAGTGTGACCGGCTCTGTTTAATGTTTTTAGGTAATTTCAGGGTGGCGCAAAAAAACCGGACTAGTAGCAAGCATTTAGGCTTGCATTTAATATAGTCCGTTTTTTTGCACCACCCTGTATATTGTTTGAGATCCTGTCTTGAAGAGGAGGAAATGTTCTGCCTGACATGCCCAGCATGTTGTCCTCTGTTATTTCTAGATTTTAAGGCGTGTGCCATGTTTTATCCTAATTGGTGTGAGGTCCCAGCATTCCTCAGTACATACGGGTAAATAGTTTAAAAATTTCAATGCACTTCTTAGTTTAGGCTTATTAATGACTATGTACAGGGTGGTGAAAAAAAACCGGACTAGTCACATTTAGGTATGCATTTAATATAGTCAGGATTTTTTTGTGCCACCATGTGTATGTGTGTGTGTGTGTGTGTGTGTTAGGCAATTTATATTGCTCATATATAGCGACTACCAAAGTCACAAACTTGTGTGTGTGCATGTGTGTGTGTGTGTGTGAGTGAATGAGTGACTGAGTGTATGAGTGACTGAGTGTATGAGTGACTGAGCGAATGAGTGAGTGAGTGAGTGGTGAGTGAGTGAGTGAGTGAGTGAGTGAGTGACTGACTGACTGACTGACTGAGTGAGTGAGTGAGTGAGTGAGTGAGTGAGCGAGTGAGCGAGTGAGTGAGTGAGTGAGTGAGTGAAAGTTTTATTCAGGACTTTAAGGACTGCAGCTGATAAAAGCAGGAAGCTTTTCTTAATTTAATCAGATTGAAATTTCAAAAATGCAGTCATACAATTTCTATTAGAAAAAGCATTGCGTGAATGAGAGTATGAAGGCTTCTGATTCTATTCAACCCAGAACAGGGTGTCGGCTGTACATTAGGAAACCCAAAACTCCAATAATTATATCCTGGTTTATGAACTGAACATAGTTTTAGTTTTTCTATAGACTTTAATTCATAATAATTGTTATAATTTAATGAAGTACTTTAATGCAGTACTTAGTCCTGGGCTATGCTGTTCTTTATGACTTATCTGTCATGTGGCATTAATAATTAATTTGTCTGGTTAATAATATAATTAACAGAAGAGATTATTGGTGTTAGATCTTCATGAACAATTTTATGAATGGTTGAAATATACAATCAATGCTGCCACATGAGTTTTTAAGGACTGTTTGGGGGAGGAGGGAGATAGCATATTTACTGCAGTACTTCTCAAACTTTTCACCTTCATGGACCAGCATACAATTTTCTTTTTGCACCAGAAACTGGTACTATTTAATTTTTTTCCTTTTAATTTGGACTTTAAAAAAAATTTGTATCACTTTAGTATACATCTTAATATAAATATGTTTTATAGTTTTTGTGCGTGTTATAAAATCTCATTTTTAAGCAGTTTTAGACAATGCTCAAAGAAGAAAATATTTAACTTTTTTCTCATTTTTCTTGACTTGCATTGCGGACTGGCAAAGAAGGGCTTGCGGACCGGCACCGGCCCGCGGACCACAGTGTGAAAGGCACTGTTTTATTGTATATACAGTATGGTAGTTGTGTGCTTTAATTTAATGTTTCATAGATACTGTACTCAGCATTTGTTTTGACATGGCTTAATGGCTTTGAAAAGTAAAGGGTGGTGCAAAAAACCAGACTAGTCATTTTTAGGTTTGCATTTAATATACTCCAATTTTTTTGCGCCACCCTATGTTGTAGATTTTTCAATGCCAATGATCCATGTGTCAAGGATTTAATTCAACATTTGTTTTGACATGGCTTAATGGCTTTGAAAAGTACAGGGTGGCACAAAAAACCGGACTAGTCACATTTAGGTTTGCATTTAATATAGACCGGTTTTTTGCACCACCTTGTATTGTAGATTATTAAATGCCACTGATCCATGTGTGAAGGGTTTGTGGGTCTCACGGATCAGTTTGAATGACCCATTTCCATTCAGGACTAAAGGTATTTTTGGAATTGTGTGATGTCATATCATGTTGAATTTGACTGTGATATATTCATGTGATGAAGTAGGAAAACCTTTTATGTTGACATTGGATATGTTTACTGTAAGTGGCTTTGATATTGGTAAAATTGGATTTACTGAGGGGAGGAAAGGGGGTGTTTTAATCCCTCACCAGTATTGTAGAATTGAACCACTAGTCCTACTTGCTGTTATTTGAGGCCTTCTGACACTGTTATCTGGGGCCTTATTTATGATACTGTTATTTGGGGCCTTATGAAGATATGATACTGTTATTTGGGGCCTTTTGACACTGTTATTTGGGGCCTTATAACCTCTTATTAGCCTCTATAAAATTTGAGGGCAAGGTGGAATAGAAAAATGGTATGATTCTTGCCATGCAACCAAAAGGTAGAGGGTTTGAATCTGACCCTAGCCACTTACATAGCCTCTATTCTTCATTTGTGGACAACAACGTGGAATAATGAAAAAGTGGTATGATTCTTAGTAGTAGTAGTGGTAGTAGTAGAAGTAGGTAGAGGGTTTGAATCTGAGTTTTAGTAGTAGCTGTAGTAGTAGTAATAGTTTACTGTATGCTGTTTTATAGTGGATAACTTAGTAGTAGTAGTAATAGTAGTAGTAGTAGTAGTAGTAGTAGTAGTAGTAGTAGTAGTAGTAGTAGTAGTAGTAGTAGTAGTTGTTGTAGTAGTAGTAGTAGTAGTTGTAGTAGTAATAGTAGTTGTAGTAGTAGTAGTTATTTTGAAAATAATTTGAATTTAGTAGTAGTAGTAGTAGTAGTAGTAGTAGTAGTAGTAGTAGTAGTAGTAGTAGTAGTATAGTAGTAGCAGCAATAATAGCATAATAATAATAATAATAATAATAATAATAATAATAAAAATATAATTTCATAGACAGTGGTTCTTCAAAATCACTTGCACTTGGTGTTACTAGGTGCAAACAGGTGTGCACTGAATGTCAATCAGTGTAAAGTGTGTTGTCTTTTTATAATTACCTGCAACTGTCAGGAAAACAAGGCACCACACAAACCCATTAGCACATGCTTTATATATATATATATATATATATATAAATTATATTTATATATATTTTTATATATATATATACTGGAAGTATTGCAAATTAGTTGTTATTTTTTCTATTTTAAATAAGTTTGTTTTTAGATTTTCAATTTTAAATTTTAATTTAAAATTAGATTTCAACTTGAAATTTTAATTTGAAAATTAAATTCCATTGTTAAAAATTGCAAAAAATGTGTCCTAGGTATACTCCCCCAGAAATATCATGGCTTTACCAAAAAAGCATGTGTTTCAATAGCAGTGCAGTACAAAATGTAAGATTGCTGGGTATCTGTTGATATCAGATGGTCCACTGTGCAAGGTATAGCAGTAATGATAATAGTTATAATTATTATTATTATTGTTGTTGAGAATTTTTATAGCGCAGTGAGTGTGGCAAAGGCAAGTCAAGGGCACTTTTTAAAAATATCACTTTTATGAGGTGTTGCACTAATAAGTCATTTAGATTCTTAAGGAATAGATTTTGCATATGTAATGCAGTGGCGGCTCCAGGATTTGGCAAGTTGGGGGGTGGGCCGTTGGGGTGGCAACTTCTAATCACGGGAGCCAACCATTTGTTGTTATGTATGTAGCATTAAGTATAGGGTCCCAACAGGGGGTGCCACTGGGATGGCCAGGCACTCGATAGGGCGGCACGGGCCCCCCTGTGGAGCCCCCACTGATGTAATGTTCTCGTGCAGTTAATTCCGTGAAATGAATGAGAAAGAACATCAGCAGCAATAACACACGGCAGCCGTAATAACGTAATAGTAACTGTGGTTGTATAGGGTACGTTGGGTTGAATCGTATTTTTTTCTCCTTGTTGCGCAACACTGCCTTTCGATTGGCTGAGGCGTGTGCCACACACAAGGCCCGGCCCTATGGCAGCGTATCCCTATCAACATCGGATGATCACCGTCGTAGGCCAGGAGATGTGGTGTGTGCAATGGGGCGACCCTTAGCCTATCCTGCCAGCCGGATATATATATATATATATATATATATATATATGTGTGTGTGTGTGTGTGTGTGTGTTTGTTTGTTGTCAGTTTGATTGGAACATTATGGCCTGATGTTGATGATGGCTATTGATCATTTTGTTCCCCCCCCCTGCCTCCTCCAGAAATCTGCCTGGGCCTCATAGGCCTACTAGCATAGACATTCCGCTGCTGTGCTTGGGCCCGGTCAGTTTTTCTTGTAAATATTCCAGCCGGGAGATTCAGATATCTATGTTCGGATGTTTTTGCGACTTCGAACCCTTAATAATCTTGGACTCATCGGAGAATAGAGAATAGTGGCGCTAGATAAAAATTCGCGTCCAGTACTACGTACGTTAGATTCCGCAGTATGGTCACGGTGGTGGATACTTGCTTCAGTATGCGAGCCGATATGGAGACCGGGATGGCAAATATCGATCTAAAGGTCCACTTACCAGCCTCTAAATCACGTGGCTTCTATTTGAAGAGACTTTTCACAGCGTGAGTATGATTATATGTCTAATATACGACCATAGGAACTAGACAGTTCTAATGTCACTGACTCTCGATCCATATATTTGGATCTATGGAGGGTCACAATCTTTTGTGTCAGGGGCCATCCATAAATGACGTAACGCAATTAGGGGAGGGTTGTTCAAACAATTGCGATGATGTGTGACGACGGGGGTGGGGTGGGGTTCCAGCAATGTGACGTCACTTAATACTAAATATTTATATCGATACCGCAGTGCTATGTTACCGCAAAATTGAACGTATTTTACGCTTATAATTATTATACATTTCATTTTTTAAAAAGCAATTTGAAAAAGTTTCTGAATATTGTTTCAACTATAATAATTATAATGAATATTTTCAAACAAATGTTAATTTTTACATCGGAAAGATGACAAGAGGAGGGGTTAATGCATTGTTACGTCATATTTGAGGGGGTCTGACTTTTTGTGACGACGCATGATGAGGGGAGGTGTAAAAAAACTGCCTAAATCGCGTTACGTCATTTATGGATGGCCCCTAATGCATTCCTCAATAAATCTAATTTTGATCCATTGTTGAAGTGCACGAATTTATATTGAGCCATTTGAAATTGATTATTTTAATTATGTTTATTTTAAGATATTGACGTTGAAGCCAATGCAAGTAGTTAATGTTTACTAGTTCACATTAATAAACTTGACACAGATACTTAATATTTACGCATATCAATTATTAATTATTTATGCATATTAATTACATACCCTACAACAAAGCATATTAATTACGATACTTGTACTGAGCAGATACTTAAGTCTTACGCATATAAATGACTTGTACTGTACAGATACTTAATATTTATGCATATTAATTAATTGTACTGAACAGATACTTAAGTGCATATAAATGGCTTGTACTGTACAGATACTTATAGTTTATAGTCATATATTCGTATTAATTACTCGTACTGTAGAAACACTTATGTCTTATGCATATAATTACTTGTACTGTGCAGATATTTAATCTGTATGCATATTAATTACTTGTACTGCACAGACTTTGCTGAAGAGTTCAGGCTAAGGAGGGTAAAGCTGTGTATACACACACACACAAGCATACACACACACACACACACACACACATATATACATATATATAATATATAGTAATCTTGATTTTTTTATGTTATTGCTGTTTGCACTGCTACAACAGAGAATTCTAATTGCAATTGTGAATTATTGGGTGTAAGTTAGTAAGTAAAGGCATCAGCAGTTCTTAGAAGTGAGCAAGCTGAAGAGTACAGTTTCCAGGATGGTCTGGAAACTATCAGCTGACAGGTGAAACGACTTCCAGTTTCCACTTTTTCAGCCCAAGCATCAGCTCCACTACATTTGCACAGCAGCTTGTAGGAAATTCCAGAGGCTTTTTACAGCATGGGCATAAAGTTAGTGGTGCTAAAAACCTACCAACATTGTATCAAATTGGTGTATATCCCATTTTACTGTGGTGTATGGTGGCTCCTGTGATATATCATCACCATCATCATCATCATCATCATCATCATCATCATCATCATCATCATCATCATTTTTTTGCTCTCTGCCAACTCTTTAGCGGCAATAGCTAGACACAAAATGTTTCCAAGAAGTTCTATCTTCTGTTAATCATCTTCCTTCTACGATTGAAATTCCTTTCATGTTCATATCTTCTCTGATGTTGTCCATCCACTTTTCCCTGGGTCTTCCTCTTCCTTTATTTCCTTCTATTTGAGTGTAGGGTGCCTTGTATGGTAGTCTCCTTTCATTCATTCCATTGACATGTCCATACCAGTTGAGTCTTTCCTTCTGATTTTGTTGATAATGTATCCTTTAGGTTGAGACGTTGTCTAATGTCTTCATTTCTTATCTTCTGTAGCCTGTGATATGTAATGTAGGGCAATCCAATGTAGTGTAACAAAATGTTTGTATATATAACATCTCTTCTGAAGAATCACTCAGAAATACTCCCACCGTGATTACTGCGATTTGATAAAGAGATGATTTTTACATTGTTTAAAAAAGAACGCAATTCATGAATTTTTATCCATTGTGTGTTATACAATGTGTTATACTTTCTCATTCAGTAGACCGTTGTATGATTAATTGGTTAGATAAATATTGTGAGGCCTTAATGCGTAAGTGTAAATTTGGATGACAAAGTTAAGGCCCAACTCCTATACCTTCTCGTTGTCTAGCCCCTCAAGAGGTGGGGGGGGGGGAGGAAGGGGCATCAGCCTAGCTGCCTAATAAAAGTTTACCTCTATGGTATTATTACAACACTTCCAGTAATGAGCAATATACCATTTGTTTAATAGAAAGTCACTTGTTTAAAGACTTTCATTTTAAATGCTAAACATGTCAAGGGCATTGCTTTTATATATACAGGATGGCCAGTGGCGGCTCCACCGGGAGGACCAGGGGGGCCAGTGCTCCCCTATTGAGTGCCTGCCCCCCCCCCCCAGTAGCCTCCCCATTTGGGACCCTATACTTAATGCTACATACATTAAACAACAAATGGTTGGCCCCCATGATTAGAAGTTGCCACCCCAACGGCCCCCTCACTTGCCAAATCCTAGAGCCGCCACTGAGGATGGCGCAAAAAAACTGGACTATATTAAATGCAAACCTAAATGTGACTAGTCCGGTTTTTAGTATGTTATATCTGAGGTACGTTACGGTATATCCAATACGGTAGCGCATCACACGGGACCGTACATCGCAGTAATGTATAACCGGGTATACGTTATAACCGACTTCGTTATATCAAAGTTCTACTGTGCTTTTATTCACATTTGGGGGCTGTCCATTAATTACGTCAAAAATTTAGGGGGGAGAGGGTTTGAAAAAGTTTGACAGTTGTTGACAGGGGAGGGGGTCAAGAGAAGTTGACGTCAGCAATTTCACTTTTTAAAAATAATCAAAAAATAGGAAATTTCATGGAATACTACTTATTACAATGGAAAAAAGCATGGCAAAAAAGGTCATCACCACCACATTGTGACACTCGATGAGCAAAAACGGAAAAAATGGTCATCACAACACAAAATAAAAACCTTGTTATTGAGACCTGTCATTGATCTGGGGGGGGGTCAAAAGTTTTTGACGTAATTATGGGGGGAGTAAGTGAAAGTTGACAGTTGTTGACAAGGGGGAGGGTCAAAAATTGCCCAAAAATTGTTGACATAATTAATGGACAGTCCCTTGTAGTGTGAATGCTGTGCAGATGTTAGTGACTTTTCCCGGCAGTGTTTGTTTTCCCAGTCACAATACTTAAGTCTGGATTTTCCAAATATTATCCTACAGCCAGTTGACTAATGTTTTCTAGTGCATTGTTTGCATAGATTTTCGAGTAATGTTGAATCCCAATTATGTTTCATTTGCTTTTGTTTCATCAGCTGTTTCGAGTGTGGGACTGATGGAGGGAAGGGATAAGGTTTACCTTGAAAGTAGGAAGGAAGTTGTAGAGTTAGTCACGCACTTAAGACAGTATTTCCTTGCCAAGATAAGATCCGCATTCATGGCTGCTTTGTAGGGAGAGATGAAAGGTTTCGATATCATTTGTTTTTTCCGGTTTTGTCCATGTGATGCTTATAAAGCCCAAACAGGCATGGCACTTATCTTAGCAGCTATTGGAATCTATTGGATGCAGGGTTATCTCTAGGATTATCAATTTGGGGGGTGTCTGTCTCAATTTGGGGAGGGGGTGTTGGAGGGTGTTAGAGGTGCATCTCAGGCTCGGATTGGGGAAAATTTGGGTGGGGGTGTCAGTCTCAAATTTGGGGGGTCTCAAATTTGGAGGGTTAGGGGTGTAAAATATCCATGATTGGGTGTTGGAAGCTGCAATTTTGTTGACTGTCTCGTTATGAAGCCTGTAATGGATTTGCTGTGTAATGGATGTAATGTGCAATGGATTTACTGTGTAATGTGTAACAGATTGACTGTGGGGTAATGTGTAATGGATTTACTGTGTAATGTGTAACGGATTGACTGTAATGGATTACTGTGTAATGGATTACTGTGTAATGGATTACTGTGTAATGGATTACTGTGTAATGGATTACTGTGTAATGGTTAATGGATTTACTGTGAAATTTATCGTAACCAAGAAATATTTGCTGCATTACCATGCAGATGTCCGACTAATCTACTTTTTTTTTCTTTCCGCTGCCTTGATCTGTGAGAACTCTTGGTCTTCGTCTGTCTTGACTTGTCTCTCTCCGTCTGTCTTCCTGACTGATCAGCGCTGTCTTGAAGTAGGTCCCCCCCGGACATCGCACGGGGTTTTGCGTCTTGGAAAGCAAGACGTCCGTCTTGTAGGTTGTTTTCTTCGACGTCAATTCAGTTGCGACGGTCACCTTGCGCTATTTTTTGTTTTTCTGCACGCTATTTTTGTTTTTCTGCATCCTGTTTTCATTTTGGGATGATATTTGTATTATCTTGGGTTATCCTTTGAATGGGGGAGGGGAGGGGGAAGGAGGGACATAAGCTCTTTGTTCTGGGTGCTTGCTTTCATCTGTAATCCTCTTCAACAAGTTGATTATTCCGATTAGATTCCTCGTCTCTGTTATCTGGATTCTTTTGAGATGTAGTAAGTGCTTTGAACAAGTCGTGTGAAGTCAAGCTCCTTACTGCACATGCACATGTCAAGTATTTTTGCCACAGGAATATTTTATATTGTATAATTTAGAAAATCTAATAAAATATGCTTTTCCAGTTCTTTTCTGTCTGTAATTGTTCAATATTTCCCATATTTTGAAGATGTTTGTATCATAAAATAAATATATAAATTTTAAAGACATACATATTCTCAAATAAAGCTATTTTATGTAAATTATGCATTATTATTTTTAAAATGTATTATTCCTTCAAAAGTTATCTGTATTAATTAATTATCGTACGCTATTTTCTCCTCTATGTTCATTAGCGTCGTCACTGGGGGTAAATGGGGCAGCTGCCCCCCCAACCTGACCCCAGACCACCTATCAGATTAACACAAATCCGGTGAGAAAATATTTTGTGGAGGGTTGTGTGGGATGGGGGTAAGGAATCTTACACGCCAGCCACCTTTCCCCCTCCCATCGCAAAATTCCTGGCAACGCCACTGTTTGTGTATATACTTTTTCCACGTATTGAAGTTATACACACTGTAAATATAATTGAGTAAATGATACAAATATTTCCTAGTATTGTTCATTTTTTCCATGATGCAATTGAATCTTGTTTAATAGGAGCTTTTGACATTTATGCACATGTTAATCAGAGATTTTGGAATTGCACGATTAATTAGAGGTGCAGTGCCAACAGTTTATGAGTTGCAGTATGCAAAACAAGTATTGGGATGGTGCAATGGAGTGGTTACCGAGTGGTTCTGTACTCTCTGTCATTTCTGCACAGTTCTCTATTAGTAAAACAGACACATTGGCATAGTAAATGTACAGGGATGGTGCAAAAAAACCGGACTAGTCACATTTAGGTTTGCATTTAATATAGTCCGGTTTTTTTGCGCCGCCCTGTATATAAATTATGAGAAATCTAATTGTGTTTTTGTGTGGCTGCTTGAGAATGTCTTAAGATTGTTAATTAAGCAATTCAACTGGATCATAATTATGTAATTTTATAGCACCAGTTATTATGTGGAACAACAAATCATCCGTTTTTAGAAGACCAAGTCATTCCAGGGATCAGGCCTGTCTTATACCTGTGTGTGGTCCTGGGCACCAGGCGGCCTTCGGGACCCTAGATGTGAAGATCAAATGTTGACAAGCAAAAAAGGTCATCTCCAAATGTTTTTGGATGTTGACGTGCAAAAAAAATTTGCGCTGGGCCCCTAAAATGCGCTGGGCCCCGGGCACTGTGCCCGATTTTTAACACGTAAAGACGGGTCTGCCAAGGACCAGTCAGTGGAAAGCAGTGAGGAAGAGCGATGGAGGAAGTGAGAAAAAGTGAGAGTGCAGTTGGTAAATTGAGTGCGATTTCAATCAGTGCTTGGCACTGTGGACACACCCCGCTATATGTATAGATGTATATAATTAATTTGTGGAAGATGAGTACTTTAGATTTGGTGCACTGATTTAGAAGTGCTTCAGTGAAGATAAGCGAAGTGAATTGGTTTTGGAAATGCTAATGGGAATGTTTGTATGATCAAAATTATTTGATTTATTTAATTGATAATGGTTGAAAATGGTGGGGAGGAGGGAGTGGTTGGGGCAGTTGATATAAAGGACTTTCATAGGAAGACTGACTGACTGACTCACTGACTAACTAAATGACAATTCACTCACGAACTCCGTGACAATCACTCATTCAATTACTCCCTCACTCATTCACTCACACTTTCATTAACTCACACATTGACTAGTTTAACGCATTTACAATCACTCTCTCACTCACTAACTTAGTGATAATCACTCATTCAATCACTCCTCACTCATTTACACTTTCATTCACTCACACTTTGACTAGTTAAACCCATTTACAATCACTCTCTCACTCACTAATTTAGTGATAACCACTCATTCAATCACTCACTCACTCACTCACTCACTCACTCACTCACTGATCCTGGATACAGTGGAAATGTAGAACGAGGGAAGACATGACTATCATGACAGAATATGAGTGTAATAATTGAGATTGCAGAGAGCCTTTGACAGAAATTTACAGCTGAAAGTTGTTCCACTTTGTGACTTAATTAATTAACTGAGTCATAAAGAGAAGCAGCTTTCTGCTGTAAATTTCTGATCTTATTCGTGTGTAACTTGTGAATATGTGCAGATAAGAGAGAATTGATAGGTCACATCATTTAGAGTAATTTTTTTTCACCAGAATTGAAGGTCCTTAATTGCAGGAAAATAAAGATGATTAATCTATTACGAATAACTAATTCAGTTATTGGTAATAATTTAGACTTAGCAGTTATTGCTTTATTAGGCAAGGAAATGGCACAAAGATTGTCAGTGCATATGTCGTTTTGCCTATGGACCTCTAGTTGCTTAGGCCTATAACTTTTGATATCTTGGAAGGAGCGACTAAATCTTTGAGTTATGTGGTCCAGAGGGCTAGCACCCTCTACTGAAATTGGCAGAAATTGATTGCTATTAAAATATATTTCTTATGACAATGGCATTTTTTCTATGTAGTTTTGCCTATGGACCTCTAGCTGTTTAGGCCTATAACTTTTGATACTTTGGAAGGAGCGACTAAATCTTTGAGTTATTATTAAACGACCATTTAGATTAACCCCTTAACTGGCCATTTATTTGTAACTCAATGTAAAATGGACAAGTATACTCATCACGGCCAGTTAAGGGGTTAAAAGCATTATTTCTGTAAGCATGAAGAGAGAAAATGTATCACTGATTGGGTAACTTAGTGTGTGTGCATGTGTGTGTGCTTGTGCTTGTACTTCTGTGTAGGCATCACAATTTCGGGATATGGACGGATTGTACGAGATTTAGGAGCTGTGTACCATGTGTTAGGATTGTATAGGACTGTCTGCATTTCGAGGATTTGCTATGGGTTTAGAGTGTGAATGTGTATGGATATGGGTACTTGTGGATGTTTGAATTTTATTTTAGGCATGAATCCAGTGAAATGGAAATCTTAGAATCGAATCAGATAAACGGGCCATTCTTTATCTCATAGTAATACAGTTTTGTGTCTACTGGTAAATTGATAACAGTAGAATTTCGTTATAACGCTACTTAGTGGGTCTGTAAATTTAGTACATTGCATCTGAAGCACGTTATATCCAATACCATCCAATACGGTATGATTCTATTACCATATTATCTCGCACATAAGACACACTTTTTTCTCTTAAAAATCGGTACAAGGTATGGGTGCGTATTATACATAGAACTAAATTTTATGTGCATACAATTTTTTTGTATATAACATCCATAATTTTAGGTTAGCCATATTTTTATGCATATAACATACATGTTATACGGGATTTTACCTACACGGTCGGTGGTAGAGAAAAACATTTTTACATTATGATAACTCTAGAAACTAAGGGTGTGTAACTGTGTATTATGCATAGGTGCGTATTATACCTGAGGCAATACGGTATATTCTATTCGAGATGATTTATACAGCGCAGTAACGTGGCTAATAGTAAAAAGAGTGCTTTACAAGCAAGCAAACATAAGATATTCCAAACAAGTGCGCTTTAAGGTTCTTAGAGAAGACTTCGTAGGAGGTAGCGGACTCAGGGAGAGAGTTCCAAAGGTCTGGATTCCCACGAGTAATGGATCTCTCTCGTCTAGCTTCACAGTCTTGAGTGGAAGAGGGACATACAGCAATAACCGTTTACTGGAAAGAAGTTGTCGGCGCTTGTCCGTCATCTTCTGAGTCCGTAGTAAGGCTGAAATATATTCTGGGCAGGTGGGGATGATGATGATGATGATGATGATGATGATGATATTAATGATGATGATATTGATGATGATGATGATGATGATGATGATGATGATGATGATGATGATGATGATGATGATATTGATGATGATGATGATGATGATGATGATGATGATGATGATGATGATGATGATGATATTGATGATATTGATGATATTGATGATGATGATGACGATGATGACGATGATGACGATGACGATGACGACGATGTCTATTACTGGTGGTTGCTTAATTGCTGTATGCTTGTCTCATAGTTTTAAAAAACACTTAGATTTGAATGAGGGTTTTCGTGAAAAATGTCATCATTTTTGTGTGTTATTTTATGCATTTTATTCTGTTTTCTTCTTCTTTCCTTCATTATTTTACAAAAATTTCTGATGAGTACAAGCTTTTATAGTCTTATGCTAGATACGACTTCCAGTAATGCTATATTTTGCACTTGGGTTCCTATACTGTTATTGGTCTTCGTACTTTCAGCAAGGGTGGGGGGACGATAATTATCAGGGTGTTGTTAGCATGATTTCCTCAAGTTCAAAGCTAATTCTTCCCACAACTGCCGTAGGCACTCTATGGAACTTTTTTGGAATTAAAAAGTTTGTTTTGGCAATATACCGGTACAGTGGAAGTTTCTACTTGTAACGAGATAACCTTTATTGCACCCAGATTATGTTAGTATTTGATTTCCCTTATACGGTCTTGTACCATGTTAGTTTTTGGTGTCGGCTTGCAGCTGCCAGGGGCTTTGTATTAGCGGTGTTTGTTGTTGGTGTTGTGTCTGTTTTAGTTTCTATGGCCCCTCAGATGAATGAATGCTTTGCGTTTTATAATTTCTTGGATTTTGCAGTCGGGCTAGATGGGAAATCGTTGATCTGTCGAGACCCAATTGTCATGTCACAACTCAGACATGGATATGGGTTGGATTCTAGTGCAGTGGCGGTTCCACGTGGGTGGGGTGGGGGTGGGGGTGGGGTGGGTGAATGTCCAGTCCAGTTCCTGTCTTCTGCTGATGGTGTTAGCCAGCCATCTCTGTTCCTCCGCCATCGTTAAGCTGCGCAAAATAAAACGTGGGTCTAGAGAAAGCAATGCCAGACTACCTTATGTTAATGGCATAAGTCACCTGAGTCGTTGCATTCCTAGTAACCGGAGATCAGTGCCGGGCCCCAACACTCATTCAAGTACCGGACTACCTTTAAATGTAATACAGGGTGGAACAAAAAAAACCGGACTAGTCACGTTTAGGTTTTTCATTTAATAAAGTCCGGTTTTTTTGCGCCACCCTGTAATGGAATTGTTCGTCTGTTTCACAGGAAGAACCGACGCAAGGAGCGTGAAGCTACGACGCCCGTCGGCCCCGAAGAGTCGAAGGCATACCTCGAGGAAGAGTCGAGCCCCGAATGTCTTGTCGACGTCGACTTTGTGGCGATGGTGACTCTGCCACACGGAGTCGACTACAGCGAATGGCTTGCCACAAACAGTGAGTTTGCAACGGCACATAAAGATCATTGGAACTTCTATCGAACGAGGGCCAAAATTTCTACCAATTGTCATTTTAACATGGGACGTACCTAGTATACTTTTCAGCTTTTCAGGCAGTGGCGGTTCCAGGAATTCTTGGTGGGGGGATGAAAAAAATTTATAGGAAGTTGGTGGGGGGATGCATAGTGAAGAAGAAAAAAAGAGATAAAAGGTAATTGTTAGTGTTTTGCCCACTAAATGTCAATAAACCTTACCAAAAAGGCTGATATGCAAAAAAGATCATTTGCAGGTATTTTTCACTAAATTTTTTAAAAACTCGCCGGAAAAGAGGTTGACAAGCAAAAATAAGATCATCCAGAATCCCGGTGGGGGGATGCATCCCCAGTCATCAACATGGTGAAACCACCACTGGGCAATTTCACTATTTTCGCAGTGTTGTTTTGCACCGAAAGCCAGGGCATTGCACCACGGTTGACCGGAAAAAAATTAATTCTCGGCCGTCGCTTGGGTTTCGAAACGGACCACGACTGTTTTTGCAATTCTGTTATTTCGAAGCATTCAAAACAGGCTTTCCAAGTGAGATCTGTCCTCAAAATTTCCACTGTTCAGTATACCGTGTTTGTTTTCCCGGCAGTTCTGATATGAAATTCAAGCAAGCCCTTGACATTAACAGATGCTCCTGTCAACAAGGTCAAGGTTATTACAGCCATTTGTCCTTGGCCGAAAGGTCGTTGATAATATTGTAAACATTTTTGAGATTGCCTTTCAATATCTCTCCCTATCTGTTGTCTATTCTGTTGGTGTTACAGTCTGTGGGTGTGATTTTCAGTTCTTTCCGTACACTGTTTAGACAGTTAGTTTTGCCCTAAGTTGCTCTCTTTAAGTTATAATTAGTCTTAAAAGTACTTACTTACTTGAGATCAGAGGTTAAATAACTTTTTCGGAGGTGCCGGATCTCCTTACTTTTCCTCTGGCCAAAAAATTTCTTCACAACTTTTTTATCCATTTTAAACGAACATTTAGAGTACAATTCACGTTTTCGTTTTCTTTCCCATGCATGCAAAGTGCTAAAGTAAACAATAAAAGATCACAACGAATAAAAAGTACGTTCCGGATCTCATGCCAGACGTACCGGATCTCTTTCCAGACGTCCCCAGTGGCGGCTTCACGGGGGATCGGGGGCCGTGCTTTCCTATTGAGTGCCTGACCCCCCAGTGGCCCCCCTGTTGGGACTCTATACTTAATACTACATACCTAACAACAAATGGTTGGCCCCCAAATGGTTAGAAGTTGCCACCCCAACGGCCCCCCACTTGCCATATCCTGGAGCCGCCACTGGACGTTCCGGATCAGGGATCCGGCAAGATCCGGCTCAATTTAACCCCCTGCTTGAGACCATCGCTTTATAAGTTAGAACTTGTGATCATGTAGTCGTTTACTCTGCATGTGAAGTATGCCTTTGAGCAGCAGGATAATATAATGGATGTGAATAAAAATGCTTTAAAATTCACAGATAAAGACTGAACAGAGAAACAAACCTGTGGATGCCAATTATATTGGCTCTGCTTCTGCGTGTGAAGGTGTATGCTTGCTATTAGTTTTTCCATCCAAATGACAATTAATTTTATACAAGGCATTTTCCCAATTGAAACTCATTTAGTGAGGACCGAATGTGCGGAAGATTAACATCAACAAATTGTGAAGTCAGGCGGAAGGATTAACCCCTTAACCGTGTATTTAACTGTAACTCAATGTAAAATGGACGGATATATCCGGGATCCCCAGTTAAGGGGTTAAATAGATATTCTAAGAACTGAGTAGCTAAGTAACTGAGAATTTATATAGCACCTGCTCTTGGCGTGCACTCATAAGCACTGCGCTGTGATTACTTTGAACTGGAAATTGGAAATCGATGATTTCTCAAGCATTTGATTGTTAACTTAGCTAGATGCACTGATGTTACTGGGGCCATTTGAAGGTTTTCTCACACTAGTCTTTCAGTCTCTAGGCCCCAAATGTTTGTTTAACATAGTAACAGCTTAGAGAAGGGCTGGGCAAGCCTATGGCACGTGTGCCCAAAGGGAAACATGAGATGATTGTGTATGACACACAATCAGGACATGTGTGGTGTCATGATAATGGATGGCGGGGGGGGATAAAGTATCTTTTCTGATAATGAAATTTAATATCCAATTAGGTCTACAAGTTAACTAATATTGAAGTAAGAAGTTTAAATAAGTTTTTGCCACCACATTTATGGTTTAACTGTAACTCAATGTAAAATGGACGGATATATCCGGGATCCCCAGTTAAGGGGTTAAATAGATATTCTAAGAACTGAGTAGCTAAGTAACTGAGAATTTATATAGCACCTGCTCTTGGCGTGCACTCGTAGGCACTCGCGCTTTGATTACTTTGAACTGGAAATTGGAAACTGGAAACTGGAAATCCCGACAAGTTAACTAATATTGATGTAAGAAGTTTAAATAAGTTTTTGCCACCACATTTATGGAAGGCTTATTTGGCATTGGGCACTAGACCTGTTTTTAAAAATTAAACTATTGGAATGAGACCTAAAAAGGTTCCCCGCACCTAGGGATATTTTCACACCCCCTAACACCCCGCAGTTTGAGACCGACACCCCCAATCTCAGCTATGGGATGACCTGTTTTGCTTGTCAGACTTTTTTGGCAGAGGACCCCCAGATTTTACCGACACCCCCAAATTGATAATCCTAGAAATAACCCTGCCCGCACCCCAACTTAGCTTTTTATATCGAAATCTATCATGTGGTGTGTCCATGGACACATGACAGTGATAAAGCAGATATATGAGAAATTGCTTGAAAGTTAATTATATATATATACACTGTATCTGGGGGAAAAGGGGAACCCCCAAACATATTGCAATAACTACCTCGAATCTGCACCGATTTACACACAATTATATACACATAAAGAGACATTTATTTGTGTCATTGTCGCAAAATTTCATTACAATCCGTTTGCTCGTTTGAGTGGTGTGTAACTTTTGCGGTCAGCTGTCACAGCTTACAGTTTTCTGTCTATTTATAGGCTGAGGGCATTTTATACCTCGAGTGTGTTGACAAACAAACAAAATGTTTTCAAATGAAGATCATATTCGATTTAATCTTATTTTAGAATTGAAATGAGGTCTGGAATAAAAATTAAACAGTTGATTTTCACAAGTATCAAAAGGTTCCCTTTTTTCTGGACACAGTGATGATTGTTATACATGAATGACGTCATCACATTTTGGAGGATTATTTGTGTTTTTTTCCTGTAGCGATATCATTTTTCGAGCACGTTAATATCCTGTACGGATGTGTTACGGAATCCTGCCAGTCCGGCAATTGCACCAGTCTTGTTGGATCCAGTAGCCTGTAAGTTTCAAGTATAATTATTCGTGAAGGAAATATCCCGGGCATTGTGGTGTTTGTTTTGCTTACTTACTTTTTCTCTCTTCAAATTCCCAGAGATCATGAAAGCGTAGAGCCTATTTGATGGTTACTGGGTACCAAATGTCAACAAAGCATAAAAGTCTTATGACCAACCATGTGTTTTATATTGTAGATATACAGGGTGGCGCAAAAAAACCGGACTAGTCACATTTAGGTTTGCTTTTAATATAGATATAATCCGGGTTTTTTGCACCACCCTGTACTGCATATGTGTAGACCAAGTAGGCCTACAGGTTTTTGCAATGTGTTCAAGGATTTCCTGGTTGCCATGGCAGCAATGTGGAGGTCTGGTTGCATTCTGCCAGGGTTTTTATTGTTTGAAGCATTTTAACCATGGCGGATTTGGCATTTACATTTAGCATTTACTTGCTGCTACTACTACTACTACTACTACTACTACTACTACTACTACTACTACTACTACTACTACTACTGCTGCTGCTGCTGCTACTACTACTATTATTATTACTACTACTACTACTACTACTACTACTACTATAGCTGCTGATGATGATGATATTGATGATGAAGTTGTGCCTTGATTTGTGCTTTGCTGTACATGTTTCTGAATTAGAATTGTTCAAATTGAGATGACAGTTTGGGTATTACATTACCGGTAGTTACAATGATTAACTACTTTTAAAAAGTAATCAATTACAGTAACATGTTGCGACTAACACAATAAACCCCAACACTGGTAGTTAATTATTGTAACTAATTACTTTCCAAAAAAGGTAATGCACTACAGTAATGGATTACTTTCAACGAGTAACGGTAAAACAAAAGCGTTACTCCATTACCAACGGCCAGCATATGCACACACTTTATTTACATAGATATTGGACAATTTGTTGCTAGATTCGATATTGATTGCTTGCTGTGACTTGGGCACTTGGCAAGGTGGACTGTCTAGCTATACTTATACCATGTCTATGGTTGTCAGTGATTGATAGCTATTAAGAAATATTCTCTGTCCTGCTGTTTGTTTACTGTTTACTTTTGCATAAGAATAACAAATACTGTCAGAGAGGCTTCACTGGGCTGCTGCTGCTGCTACTACTACTGCTGCTGCTGATGATGATGATGATGATGATAATGATGATGATGATGATGATGCTACTGCTATTACTACTGCTGCTACTAAAACTACACTTCTACCAGGGATATCCCACCCCCCAATTTGAGGTCAACACCTCCACAATTTCCTAATCTAACAATGGTATGTACCGTAAATAGCTCCCGAAAACCCCCAATTTGAAAAGTAACACCCCCAACTTTATTTCTCTGATAACGTTTTTTGCCTGACAGACTTTTTTGAGACCTGATAAGATTTCCGGATTTTTCTGCCTGTCAAGACTTTTTGTGGGATTACTTTTTTCACACTTATTTGGCAGGGCCCATCAAATTTTACCGACACCCCCCTAAATTCACAATCCTAGAAATAATCCTGTCTTCTGATACTACTAATAGCACTGCTGCTGCTGCTGCTGATGATGCTGCTACTACTACAACTGCTGCTGCTGCTAGTGTGGATTTTCTTGCGTCTGATGTAGACTTTGTTGTCCCATGTGCTGAGAAAAACCTGTCCAGGATTTATAGTTCTTGTGTCTGAAAATGCCACCAAGAAACACGTTGATCATTACCTTTCAGGTGATAAACCAATATTTTTGGTAGTTGGTTCTCTTCTGATAATATGGTGAAGTTTACTTTTTTAAATTTAAGTTTTGGTATTGACTGTATTTGATTATACAATTTTTACAATTCATGATCATCATCATCAGCAGCAGCATAGTCATCATCATCACCATCACTTAGGCATTGTGGGTGGTGTAATGGTTCATTCAGATGAACTCATAGGAAGTTAAAATTATTCTTTTAATGCATTTTGAATTATAAAAAACTTATTAATGCTTTTTAAACCTACATTTTGAATTATGAGAAAAAGCTTTTAATTAATTGCAGAAGTGGTGTAAATAAAAGAGATAAACCTCATGGCTCTGCCCTTCTTGAATGAAACATCGCCATCATTTTACATTTTTACAGCCTCTTTATTGATTGTAGAAGTAAAGAAGTAAATGAGTGTAAATATAAAAGAGATAAGAAAATCATGGCTCTGCCCTATGCATACATGCATCATCGCCATCATTTTACAGCCTCTTTATTGATTGTAGAAGTAAAGAAGTAAAAGAGTGTAATTATAAAAGAGATAAGAAAATCATGTCTCTGCCCTATGCATCATCATCATCATCATCATCATCAATCATCATCAGCTCTGTTGTGTGTCTAAGATTTTTGACCCCTTTGTTCTTGCCCATTTTCATTCATTATGATGTATATTATTAACCCGTGTATTTAACTGTAGCTCAATGTTATGATGGATATATCCGGGATCTCAGTTAACCCCTTAACGGTATACAACTCAATGTAAAATGGACGGATATATCTGATCCCCAGTTATATTAAAGTCAATCCTTTGGTAACTCATTGTCTGTTGTATTGATAGCATTCTGTGCAGTTTCTCATTGTCCAGTTGCCTGTTGCTATTGTTACTATTGGCCGACCATCGATCTATGAATTTCAAATGCGATCGTGATCTCAGGTGATGCCTTTCAGTTCCAACAGCACTGATCTATTATTGATTATTGATTATTGATGTGCATTGCAGGCCATATCAGTGGATTGACGACAAAGGCAAAAAGTGCAAGTGTTCAGCGTCGCAGTATATCGACTACATTATGTCGTTCTCTCAAAAGCACGTACACGATGAAACGGTCTTTCCAACAAAATATGGTCAGTTCGAGTCTTCGATTTTTTGCTCTGATGTTGCCCAAAGTCTGACTAATTTGGTCTTAAACTTCTATAGCGCCACTTGTTAATGCGTAGAAGATACCAACCGATGGCACACCAAATCAAAATTGTACAGGACACAAGATTCAACTTCAGGCTGGACATTCAGACGATAGTCAATGCAGAGATGGCCATGGGTTGGGTTGAACCATGGAATGGGTTGGGTTGGGTTGGGTTGGGTCAGACTTTTCCGTATTTATGGCAGGTTGGGTTGGGTTAGGAAATAAGTCATGGTTTAAGAAATTGCAATGTATTGCAGTGGGTTGGCTCAAGTAGCCCAATTCCCAGCATGGGTTGGGATGGAGATTTGGTTGGTTGGGTTCTAAAAAATGTACCCATGGCCATCTCTGAGTCGATGATGGATATGCCAGGTGCCAGGTCAATATGATAAGTATTTGGTCTTGTTCTAAGATTTGACAGTGAATTTGCATGTGTAGGCAGATTTTTGCAGAGTTCAGAGATGGTTACGATGAAGGCATGAGTACCAAATACCTAACTCAGTAACGTGTAAAACTGGATACCTTGTTTGTTTTAAACCTTCTATTTCAAATGGTTATGATCTTGATAAGTCTTTTCTGTTTTCATCAGTTTTATGTTTGGTATGCATTGGGCATTTGCCCCATATTGTGTTTTGAAAATTTGCAATTTAATGTGTTAAGTGCATGTGGATAGAATACACATAATAGAATTTTACTGTATTTACGATGTTACGGTATTACGGTCAGCTGATTTTGACACAAGTAGTGCATCATTTTGGACTTGAAATAGGGTGAAACACAAAAGTTGCTGAGGATGGTTTCTAGTACTGTATTGGTAAATTCAAAAACATACATTGCACTCAGTACTGGTACCAAAATTTTGAAATTTGTACGAAACGTTTGTACTTTTTCCCAACCCTTTTAAACTTAGAAACGTGTTGCAAGCTAACACCATATCCAAACAATCATGGTTTCAATCAAATACATTTCTTCATCTTATTCAGGTGCCTGTCCAAAGACAGGTTCCATACACCAGCATCATCACTCCTCTCTATCTTGAGCTTTTATCTTCGGGGTTGAATACTTAGTTTTTGCCGTGGTGTTGAACTTCCACTCCAGCATCGATGTCCTTGGTCTTTCCTTCTAGTACTTCTCTTAATAGGCTTGATTCTTCTCTCCAGAACATGCCCTATCCACTTCTTTTGTCTTGTACGAATAGTGTTTATTAGGCTTTTCTTCTCTTCTCTCCACTTCCAGACTTCTTCGTTCGTCGTTATTTTTGTTTTTTTCTTTCCAGCCGATTTTTTCCGCTCTAGCGTTTGTAAGCTACTTTTCCAGTTAAACCATAGCAGGAACCAGTGGCGTAGCCAGGATTTCCGGAAGAGGGGTTTTGGTTTCGATCGTGACAAAACTTTGCAAACATTTTCTTATTTTCCTTTTTTAGGAGCTGACGAGCAAAAAAAGTTGTCACCTTCGTATTCTTTTAATTTTAATTTTTTCTATTTCCTATAGCACTTAGAAATTTTTTCAATCTGCAGCCAGTCAAGGGGGAGGGTTTGACCTCCAAAATCGCGTCCGAAAATGAAAAATGTATGGAAAAGCATGTACGGTAAAAGAAAATTTGTCAGCAGCCAAGGGGGTTTTAACCCCCCAAAACCCCCTTGGCTACGCCACTGGCAGGAACTCTTTTGTTTTGCAGAGCTGTGAGGTTTTCTTTGGCGCCTTTCAGTTTGAGTTGTTGTTATCTTTACTATTTCTCCAAAGCTATTGACCTAGTTTGTAAGTTAACCAACCTTGTTGTACCAGTAGGCTGCCCAGCTGGTTACTAGATTTTTATGCCGTGGTTTGAACCAATGCTTTTTCAACCTGTGATGTTGTTACATAGATCTAAAGAACTAGGATGACAGATAGGTCACTGGCCTCACTACTACTGCTAATCAGTTCAGCTATTCACTTATCACAAAGTTACTCAAATTATCTCTAGCTGCTAGCATATGGTAATGTGCTGTCAAATCTAAAGCCACTGCTTTGGTGGTCTAAAATAATATCACATGCTATGACTTCCCCATTGCCAACAACCAGTGCTGCTTGTTTAGACTAATGATGCCGTTAGATTAACTACCGATAATTATAATTCTTGGTGTTTCCTCTTATCAATAATACATTGCCACACAACAGTTTAAATCATGGTGAAAAAACCAGTGGTTTTGAAACTATACTACAGTGGATCCCACTTAATCGCATACCGCTTAATTGCATAACCCGCATAATCGCATAACAACATAAAAATCCGAATCAGTGTTTTGTGCGTACAATTAATTATCAGACGTCCTGGCTATTCGCGTAGCCCAGTTAATCGCATAAGCAAGGCTTGTACGGCACCAATGCAATTAAGCGGGTTTCACTGTAGTGGCATGTGAGAGTGAACTTTCAGCAGATTGGCTGGAAGCAGCAGAGTAAAAGAGTAGAAAAGACAAGGAGGACAAGCTTATGGGCAAGAGAACTCATTAACCGATTAAAACAGTATTAACCAGAAAACATATACAGTAGAACTTCGTTATAACTGACTCAGTTATAACCAGGGTTGTTCATGGGGAATGGATGTGGGAATGCATCTCCAGCAATTAAAATTATGAAAGACAGGTAGCATTTGGCAATAACCGGAAAAGTGGAGGGGGAAAGAGCAAGAGGAAGGCGGAGAAACACCTACGTAGACTGCCTACGAGAAGGAATTGATGGAGTATAGAACAACATCGAATTAATAGGAGGATGTCAAGGTCGAACAAAGTTAAAATCCATGGTCTCGCTAACGTAGAAATACACAGCACAGAAAGAAGAAGTCCTATTTAGTAGACACTACACGGTAAACCCAAATTTTCATAAATTTTATTTTATAATTTCATTTGAACTGTATTCCATATTAATGTTATAATGGAAATCCTATGGGATGGGATGGAATAAATTGCCATGGGATGGGATGGGGCAGAAAATTATGTTCCATGGACAAGCCTGGGTGTAACGTATACTTTGTTATAAAGTACTGCAATGTGATGCGCTACCACATTGGATGGTATTGGATATATTGTACTAAATTTTACAGACCCGCAAAGTATGTTATTACGAAGTTCTACTGTATCAGATTCTGCCCAATAAAAAAAGACAATGCATGACAGGAATTTAGTCATGTGGATCTAATTTTCTGTCTTAATATTTCTGCTTAATTTTCAAGGGGAAATGGCCATTGTTTTTCTGAAATTTTCTGGACTCACATTTCTTTTTATAGGAACTGATAGGCGATTAGTGTTTTCCCCAATTTTTTTATATTGACACTTTAAAATATGTGCCTCGCTTATCAGCTTTAAAGACATATTTGGACTTTTTGGATAAGCATTTAAGTGTAATCTATTACACTTAATTGCCCGTAATATTGGTTGTTTGTGCTATTAGTGATACAAATTGTCCTTGAACTGTGAGTTCTAGAGCATTTCAACCTTGGCTATTTGCGTTGAATACAGAGGAAACATTACCAATGTACATTAGTGCAGTGTGATGTTGAAATGGAAATTATTTAATTGGGTAATTTATGAGAAGAGAAAGAAAGCAAAGAAATGAAATTGATCTCAAGTGCATGTCCACTTGTGTGCTGACAATGTCCCCTGCTTAACCAAGGTGCATTGTCATGCACTGAGTGAGTGAGTGAGTGAGTGAGTGAGTGAGTGAGTGAGTGAGTGAGTGAGTGAGTGAGTGAGTGAGTGAGTGAGTGAGTGAGTGAGTGAGTGAGTGAGTGAAGTTTCTCATGGCTTCTTTTCTGGAATTAATTAATTAGATTTTTGTTGAAGGCTACAGCTGCCTTGAGCTGAAATCTATGAAGACCTGTTGACTATTCAATGACCTTTGGTTTGAATATAGCTTTCCGTAAAAAATGGGGAAAGGTTCATATGATGTTTATCAGATCTGTTTACCTGCGCATGTGTGTGTGTGTGTGTGTGTGTGTGTGTGTTTAGATGCAGCGTAAAACTGTGTCAATGTGTGGCGTATTCTGAAGGTCATTCTGTTTACGCAACGCAATTTGGAGATGCCTAACTGTAGAATATAATAATAGTTTTAGATGCTATGAGTTCATGAGGTGAAACTTGATGTCATTAGGCTAACGTATGACCTTGTGAATTCCTGGTTTGAAGGGTTCTAGTGCTGCAGATCTGAGACACAGGCATGAGGTGCCTATGGCTTTAGCCATGGGCGGCAATGACCGGGGCTGAGAAATTTTGAGAAATGCACACAGTTGGGGGGGGGGCAAATCTAGAAAGTGGCAACCTTTTTTTGCTTGTCAGGCGATTTTCAGATAAGGATTTGTTGTGGCGACTTTTTTTTGCTTGTCTGTCAGTAAATTTTCGGGTGCCAATTTGTTGTGAGGATTTTTTAAGGGGTGGGGGGCGCCATCACCATCTTTCTTTTGTTCCTGGGGCGGCGGACATGGTCATGGGCCATGGGCGGCAAAGGTGCTTGCTACGCCCCTGATCTGAGAATGTCTGTTTCAGATCAAGACAATTTATTGCACTCTCCACTAGATGGTTACGTTTTTAGGGGGTGCTATTTCTTGTGCATGATAAAACCCCAGATATTGATTATCTTTATGTTTTTCCCCATTGATCATCATAAGAATTGCCTTCAACTTTGAGTGATGACAGGCAAATAAATGTTAAAATAAAGGTGACATTGAAAATTGGGTGGTTGGGTGAAATAAGGAGGTAACTGTATCCGGACCCCAATGGTTTGAGCATCAATAACAATAAGAGGGGTAACTGCATTTATTTCCTTGTTTCACCGGACCCTTCAACTGATATTTTCACCACTAAGGGGTAACTGGATCTACTTCCTTATTCCTCTGCGCCCTTCAATTGACAACCTCACCATTAAGGTGGTAACTGCTTTTAACTCCTTATTCCACCCAACCATTCAATTGGTGTTTTCCTGTGCAAAATTTTTTACGTAACCTTTTGAAAGCCTGTGGAAACAGCAGAATCTGTAGAAATAGCACTTGTGATGTAAAACGTTTCCCACTGGGGCCATTTTGGACCCAAGGATGATGGTGCTTGAATTTTAATATAAATGGAAAGACTGTTATTAGGAAGTTTTCCACTGGCCTTATATATAAGACCAAGGTCTTCCTACATACAGTAGAACTTCATTATAACAGACTCAGTTATAACAAATCCTCAGTTATAACATACCGCAGTGTACAGTCCTGTGTGATGCACTACCAAATTGTATGGTATTGGATTTAATCTGCCTAGGTTATAACATACTAAATTTTACAGACCTGCTAAGTATGTTATAATGAAGTTTTACTGTACATGGCTTTTAGAGCATGACTTGTTATGTTCAACTGTATTGAAATCTATCTCCGTTTCACAGGTAATCTTTTTCCGAACTCGTTTGAAGCAACGGTCAAGAAGATACATCGCCTGCTTCTGCACGTCCTAGCGCACGTGTACCAATATCACTGGCAGGAGGTCGTACTATTCAAGCTGCAGTCACATCTCAACACCGTCTTCTATCATTTCCACCTCTTCAACAAACAGTTCAACCTAGTGGACGACAAGGAGATGGACGTTCTCGACGATCTGTTTCAACGCCTGCATCACCACGCCACCACCGCCGCTGCTGCCGCCAGGAAGTGCTGTCCCGCGGTGTCGCAGTCAGTTCCGCACACCACGAGCACGTCGGTACAGACGGAAAACGGCGTCGTCGTAGATCGACTGTCGTCGTCGTCGCGGGAGAAAAAGGAGAACGTGGTCTGTGATTCGTTTCCGGTTCTGACGATGGTCACATGATGACGGTCACGTGACGGCGCACGCGCGCACGCGCGTACGTCCCGCTTCTTTAGGCTGCTTGATGCGCCGCACGCGCTCAGCGGGAAAAAACTGCGAACGCATCTGTTGCACTACGCTGTTGTTGACTGGCCATTCGGTGACTTCTTAGCACTTTTTTTTCTCCCGACCGCTTTTCGCGACGGCCGACATCTGTCGTGCCGGACGGTGTGGAATGCGTGCCGCTTCGCTGGATCTTTTTTGTTTTTGGTAGACATCTTTGTTTAATTTATTTTTTTGTGTCTGTTTGCGCGTCGGTTTTGAAGCCAAATAGTTGCTCTTTTAGGATCTTTTTATTTCCCAGCTTTGCCTTTTTATTATAGTCCCTGATAACATTTTACCGGTCCTTTTTTGTATTTGACGTCTTTGTGCTTGTGTGCACTGCCGTGTCAGTAGCAAGAAATTCATCTTTTTGTGGGGCAGGGCTTCAGATTACAATTGTCAGATTTCCTCTTGTATTCAACTGTACAAAGTATTAAAATTGTGAAATTTCACTTGTAAACTATTTCAGTTACTTTTATACATCAACAAATAAATGTTCATTTGATTTACACCACTGTAAATTTCAGTACCAAAATTCCATATTAAGAGACTGATGTCATGTTGTAAATGGTAATATTTTGTGGTATACTTTGCTTACTGTGGCAGTTCTCTTACAAAGTAGACTCCACTTAGATGTACATTTTTATAAAATGCTTGGAAAGTGGCAGGTCCAAATTGGTTATGTTGTTTCTGTTAAGTGCATATCTCGGTTAAGTGCATACGATTAGACCAGTGAGTCTCAAACTGGGTCCCTAGAGAACCGCCAAGCGGTTTCAGGGGGCCGTGAAGGGATTACTTTCTCAAGATATCTCTCTCCAAGACCTCAGAACACAAAACACATGGATGTCTCTAAGAGTTCTGAATATATTTGAATTTAAATTTGACGATTAAGATTTGGAATTTTATAATTAAATAATTGATAGACAAAAAAACAAGTTGCCTAAACGTTGATTGAAGTTAATTCAAATTTTATAAGGTCCACAAGTCATCACCGAAATCTCGAATGGACCAACAAAGCAAGAATTCCTAAAAGTTTGAGAACCGCTGGGTGAGACAATATGGGTGCTATGCACTTAGGCAGTTTTGGCTGCATATTTGAAATAGTAATAACACCATGCATAATATGCCAGATGATGCAGCTATATGTAGAAATTGTATTTATGATGTACATATTTGTGTCTAAAAGTATATATATTAACTGGAAAATAAGTAGAGATTGTTTGTTCTTTGATGGAAGTAAATGTTCCTTGGGGCATTTATTTGCATTCTGTGAAGTGTTTTTTTACATTTTAGGGGGAAGATGTTTTTGTTCCATAAATAGTGAAGTTGCCATTTGCTATAACTTACTGTTCAGAATTGATTAGTTTGGGGTCATTGCATAATTATCTAATGCTGGAAATGGCCTTTTTTGACCCATCCACCCACCCTGCACTGATTAGTAATATTTTAATAGAGCCACCTCAACAGTAGACAACAAATATTTTTGCAGGTTACTTAATTTTTCTAGTTTAAAGTCCACTTACATCTATTACATATTTATGTTATTTCCCAACCAAGAACTCTTGGTGGGGGATGCAGTGAATTCCTAGGAAGATCCCGCCAATTGTCAAAGGAATTATATGTAAACGGTTTAGAAGAAATCTGTAGATTTGATTTATAAAATATAATGTTCAGAATTGACAATGTATAAAAAGCCATTTTAGTCTGGTTGTACAAAGTCATGGTGCAAAATCAAGTTTTCTATTGCTGGAAGTGAATCTGTTGATGTCATTGTCTATGGATATGTCCATATCTTTGTGGATATAAACCAAGGCCAATCTGTTTAGACAATCACCTTCCATTAAAGACGCATTTTGGTGGGCCGGTGGGGGGATGCATCCCCAGTCATCCCCAATGTGGAACCACCCTATTCCCAACATATTAAAGGAATCACATTAATAATTATATATTAAAGAATCGAATAACGTTAATGTAATATAGTATAATAGTGACCCTCTATGGCCAAATCTCATAACTGTAGCTCTTTACTGTCGGTCTAAAATTGTTTTGTAACTCTAAGCTTGCTCCCGCCCATGTAACGTTTTGTAACGTTTACAAGGACCCACCCTCCAGCGTTACATAATTACGCAATGGTCCCTTTGTCTTTAAAAATAAATCGTGGTCTGTAAACATCTTTTTTTAAATTTTATATTTCAGAACTTTCTTCTTGGAGCACTTAATATGGTTTTAATAAAAAGTGTTGTGGTTTTATTCCGTATTATGGCACTAACATAGGTTTACATAATTATGATGTATAGGTACATTGATCATTGTTGTTCTTCCATTTCTGAGTGGTTGATGCGTCCAAAAGACTATATTAAATGCAAACCTGAATGTGACTAGTCCAGTTTTTTTCGAGGGCCACAGTCTCAACCTGCATTATAAAATTTTTTGTTTAAAATCTGCAACGCAAGCGAAATTAACTTAAACAGAACGCGTTGGTAGGCCGGATACAGCATAGTGTTTAAATAAGAATTTTAAAATGTTGTTTCCAACTTCCATATTCTGAACTCTTTGAGAATTACATTCAGGGATATTTTTACACCCCCTAACGTTTTGGTAATGTGAAATGGTATGCATGCATAAATTATGGTATCTGGGGCCCAAATTTAGGTCGACCCCCCAATGTGATTAAAAAATTGTTCTCATAATGTCAGTGTTTATGTACTGTATATTTCAACTAAAAACTCCTGTAAAGTTCAGGGGTGTTGCACCTTTTTAGGCCAAGGGCCAAATTGAACATTCTCATGTTATTCGAGGGCCACAGTCTCAAAATGCATTATAAAATGTTTTGTTTAAAATCTGCAACACAAGCGAAATTAACTTAAACAGAACACGTTGGTAGGCCGGATACGGCATGGTGTTTAAATAAATCTGGGGCACTGTGATTAAAAAAGTTACTGTAATGTCAGTGTTTATGTACTGTATATTTCAACTAAAAGTACCGGTACAATTAATCAACAGTGCATGCCATTAGTGTAGCTTCTCTTGTACAATGTACAGATCTCAGTATGAATCTTAGAATTGGTGATAAGCATGGGTCTGAAATCTGAATGCATGAAAATTACTGTACTTGTCTGCAGGGTGCAATTTGGGAGCAGTGGGGGGGAATATTTGGGGAAAAGAGTTTGAGGGGATGTAGTTGTTGGGGAAATGTAGCAGTGGGGGGATATAGTGGTGAAGGGATGTAGCAGTAGGGGGATGCAGTTGGGCAGTGGGGGGAATCCTACAAATCGCGCCCTGGTTGTCTGTAATGATGTCTGGTAACATCGGGCAAATAGTGTAAATGTTTTATGTTGATAAAGGATGGATATAGTCGTAGCTGAAATCTTGTGATGAGATCTCAGCTGTCAGATCTTTGATGTGCTTAAGCTGCCCTTTGGTGCTTTTAATAGAAAAATTTTAAATAATTTTTAAAGAGGTTTATTTGTGCATGAAATTAATGTTAGTTTACTATTTCAAATGGGAAAATTTATTTTGTGGTGTGCAGTAGAATAGTGGTAGGATTTTCACCATACAACCAGAGGGTAGAGGGTTCGATTCTGACCCTAGCCACTGCGTAGCGACCTTGGGTAAGTTGTTCACCCCACAATTCTTCACTTTGTGAATGACTTAACAACCATATAATAATAATATTAATAAAGTTGACTGCTTGAATATTTAGTATCTTAGTTGTAGCCATGATTTTATTTTTTATGAAGATCTTCTTTCCCATTTGCTGATAGGTGTTGCAAAGCATGTACAGTAAAGTTACAGTTTTGCTTATATTCAGAGGAAATTAAAAACATGTTTGAAGTAAACTAAACAAATTTATTGAATCTAAATAGCACTTGTGACATTTGCGTTTCCTGTGGTTGTTTTTAAACATTATTTTATATAAAACACAATTATTTGGAAATATTGGGCAGTTGTGTTGGTGACTGAGATTATAGGGCTGTTATTCAAGAGACGTAACAGCATAAAGAATACATACATTTACTTTTTTAAATGTGATAATTTTTCTTGGTTTGTGGCTAGGTGTCAAATTTTACTGTTATGCTCGGCAAATTTTCCACGAATAAATTTTTTCGCACAGAACGAGTAGTTAAGTTCCATGTTGTGAGTGAAACCGTTCAACTAAAACTATGTTGTCACTTCATTATAATTCTATCCATTCTTTAACCCCTTAACTGGGTGCCCCGAGTAACGCTCGTCCATTTTACATTGAGTTACAAATAGTTGCCCAGTTAAGGGGTTAAGAGACAATTGCTGTATAACTCATCGGCACCCATAGTGATATATTGGAGCAAAGCACTTGTCCCTCCACCCCTGGAAAATGAAAATCTATTTTGTAACTATATTTTGCCTTTAACCAATATCTTTGCGCAAAAACACTAGGGTCCAGCCATATAATACATACACATTGAGGGGGGTTGGATTTCGGATATTTTGCGTATGTATGGTTTGTGCAACGGGGGGAGGGGGTAAAATGTGCCTTTTTTGTGTACGTGCTATATGGGTGAGCCCCTGCCAGATTAAAACATAACAGTTTCTATGACTGAAGGAAAGGATCCCTTCTATACATTGCTGTTAATAGTTATTAGTTAAGACAACAAATACATTTTCTCTTGCTTAAAAAATATGTATGCTTTCGGTCTGATCGTTCTGTACATGAACCTAGAGTTTAAATAAATAAATTTCAGTACAGTACAGTTCCGTACATAAACAAAGCTCGCACTTTGCAAATTTCAAAATTGATAAGTAGTACGACAAGGGTCCATCCATATAGTACATATGCACCGAGGGGGGGTTGGATTTTGAGATTTTGCATATGTACAGTGTGTGTGTGTGCAACGGGGAGAGGCAGTGGATAATCTGGACTCTGGACTCCGGGGGGAAACTGACAAAGCCGGGGGAAGTCTGCTAGGGGGCTGCTGTTAGTTGATGTAGTATGCCAAAATTTCCGGGGGGGAAATTAAAATATCCGGGGGAAAATGGCAATTTTCCCCCGGAAACGGCCTAGGTTAAACCCTGGGGAGAGGAGGTTTGAAAATATGCCTTTTTGCGTACGTACTGAATGGATGAGCCCCAAGAAGTAAATACGACGAAGTCCTGACTGGATCCATCGCGATTTCACGATGCCGGTTGTTGGACCGGTTTATCGCCCCCCACTCTTCGGGCGCACTCCACGAGAACGTCGTGCAGCTCCTGGGCAGACGCCAGCTGAAGACGGACCTGGTTGATGTAGTGAACGTACCCGACCGTATCGAAGTTCTGCTGCGTTACCTGGGTGACGGGCTGCGGAGTCTGCATCATGGGCGCGTGTCGCTGCGCGTCTATGTTCTGCGCGATGACTTCGGTGGCAAGTCGCTGCACACAACCAATAAACTCTCACAAAGCAAAAACCAGGCGATTTAGGCAGCTGGGGAAGGGGGAGGGGGTTGGCTTAACATTTTCATCTCACAAAGCAGCCACGTGTGGAATACATGTTCAGTGTCATATATGTTTTTATATATGTATATATACAGGGTGGCACAAAAATACCAGACTAGTCACATTTAGGTTTGACATTTAATATAGTCCGGATTTTTTGTGCCACCCTATATGGGCCATATATATTATATCTTCATACAGTATATTATATCTTCATTTATTTTATCTTCATATTTTAGATCAGATTAGTGAAGATATATTATAGCTTTATATATTTTATATATGCATATATGGGCCATTGCCCCTTTGGGTTCAATCTTAAGGAATGAAAATCATGTGTCACTAAGCATTCACGTTAGCATGGAGTTGGCCTGCATTAATGACTTGCTTTAACCCCTGGAGTCCTATATCCGCAATTTTAGTTGGTTTTTAAATGACTACTGTTTTAACTTCACAATTTGCAACCTATACCTATGTTTAGCCAAAACTTTGCATGTTTTCCACCAGGACAGGACCAGTGTCTGCATAACAATGACCACCATATCCAACTAGATGCGCTAATGAATGCTGCAGAAATGATAGCAAAAGTGGTAGAATAAAATTCAAAAATCCAAATCACACTACAGGGTGGCACAAAAAAAACTGGACTAGTCACATTCAGGTTTGCATTTAATATAGTCTGGGGTTTTTTTTGCGCCGCCCTGTACATATTACAAAAAATATTGTGTTGTGTAGTATTGACAGCCGAGATATAATCTGCCATGTATCTGATGACTTCTGGATATAATATCACGATCAACCTACGAGATTTATTTCAATCTGGTCGCAAATTGTATAGAAATCTTCAAGACATTTGTCGAACCTCTGGACAGGTACATCAGGATTTCGGCTGCAAAACAAAGAGAATAACTGGTATTATTATGAAATTTAAAAAGACAGGTAAATATTTGAATCTGAGGGGAAAACAAACAACCACCTTACCAGATCCAAATCCAGAACCGTTCATGCATTTATCTACTAGAATAAAAAACATATTCTGGCTCAAAATCATAGCGATTCTTCAGAAAAGGTGCTATACAAAGTTTCTATTATATTACATGACATATGGGCAAGACTCTCATTCATGGTTATTTCTAGGATTATCAATTTGGGGGTGTTGGTCACAAATTGGGGGGGGTGTTGGAGGGTGTTAGGGTGCATCTCAGGCTTGGATTGGGGAAAATTTAGGGGTTGTCGGTCTCAAATTGGGGGGGGGGGTGTTGTGGGGTGTAAAATATCTCTGCTCTCATTATATCAAAAAAGAGGGAATAAATTTGTCAACATCACTGACCAAACAATGAATTTTGCTACTGGGAAAAAAAATCCATTTATATGTGTTTGTATAAAACCAGTATAAATTACCTAATTCAAGTGCACATCATACAAGGATAAATAATACCAATTGTCAATGTTAACATGGCCACAAAAATACATTTAAAACTCAGTAAGCATACAATTTTTTCATAATAAGCACAGCCTTCCTCCCCCATACCAGAACCCTCACTATTCCAGTGCAAATTACATACATATAATCCACTAAGCTTTGAGGTAACAAAGGTATAGGTAGGTTCCGTACTTGAACTTGAGCACTGGGTTCCAGCGCTTATCTCCGGTCTAGGCAATCAGTGATGTAGGTGGTATATTCGATTTATCTGGGGTAGGTTGCCGTTACTTTCCCCAGGCCCACGTTTTACCTCACAGCTTAACGCTACTCCTCATTTTACCACTGCCCTCTAGTGAGTAAGGCTGAGTTGACTATAGGTGGTCCCCATAGGACTCAAACCAGTTCTGTCAGCGTGCCTATCTAGCGTGTTACCTCTCTGCCATCTTTCCGCCCCTTTGAGGCAATACCTACTAAATCTTTAATTTTTTAAAGAAATGTATTGATTAGTTATTATATTAAATCAGATAATAAAAATACTTACACAGTGCAACTATCCAATAGAGCATTCTGGTTAAGAACATGGGCTGCCTGCAGCATCACCTTCTGCAAACAGAATGTATCCACAAACATTTTGAAACACCAGCACTACAAATACTAACCTAAAATTATTCCAAACATACATATTAAGCATTGTATTATATGCATGCAAGACTTAACTTTAAACAAGAAAAATAGCCATACACTCCACACATTGGAAATGGAGTGCCACAGAAACATCCAAGGATTTCAGATTGTTTCAAGACATCAACAACAAAAAGATAAAACAAAGAATGAGCATAAAGAAAGACATAGGTAATCCAAACAGTCCTTGGTCCTGGCCTTTAGGGTTGAGCCCTTGGTACTGGTCCTGGCCTTTAGGGTTGAGTCCTTGGTCTTGGTCCTGGTCTTGAGGCCTGAGTCCTTGGTCCTGGCCTTTAGGGTTGAGTCCTTGGTCTTGGTCCTGGCCTTGAGGGCTGAGCCCTTGGTACTGGTCCTGGCCTTTAGGGTTGAGTCCTTGGTACTGGTCCTGGCCTTTAGGGCTGAGTCCTTGGTCCTGGCTTTGAGGGTTGACTATTAAGTCACTTAAATCCAGTTTTTTATTACCATAATAACACCGACCTGCAGTGAATCTTTCAAACGTGGAACAAGAAGCTTAAACTTCGTAATTGGATCATTCAAATCAGCCTGCATTTGCTGCCCACCGATATTCACCGAAGCCATGATTATTATCCAAGCGCTACAAATTAAAATTATTTTAACTTTTAAAGTCAATAACAGCAAAACAAATCTATCTTCCAGTGCTTTTTCTATTTCTGAGTTAAAAATACGGAACTCTCCTTCTGGTTGTCAGACCTTCCAATAAACTGAGTATTTATAGATCTAGGCTTAAAACACATCTCTTCTAATTAGCATTTCCTCCATAGTCTGTCTTGCTGATTCCCTCTGGAATGATCTGGTCTTTTGCGGATGGATTTGAAGTACTATCGATTGATACCCTTGGTATTAAAAATGGCGCTATAGAAGTGCATAATTGTTTATATTATTTATTGCATTGCATTAATCCAACCAGGATGATAAATACTTGTTAATACCTGAAATACAACGTATGTCAAATTTAAGTAATTTCAGTAAAATGTACTACTTTAACCACTCTAAACCTCGTTATTATTAATTTAACATCATTATTACAACTAATATTATTATTATTATTATTATTATTATTATTATTATTATTATTATTACTGCGTTTTGACTGAGGCTTCAGGACTCCTCTAAGCCTGTATTAGGCTTAAATTAACAAAGATGGACTAAAACATATTTGAATACAATAACTCAATAGTAAAACAGTTACAAGGCGCTATATAAAAACTCATATTTCCTTAATACGACACATTTTGTAATTTATTACTTTATTCTGTAAAACAGTTGATAAAAAGAGAATATTTAACAACGCGTAGTTAGCTAAACCACAGAATATGTCATTCTATGGTCACTTCTCAAATTCTGTTATATAGCGCAATAATTTTAAAGTCATTGGGAGATTAATTTTGTCGATTTCAAAGTCGGAATAAATGGAATTCCCTTGATGACTTTATTTCCATTGGCACAGTCGGCCACAAGAAAGGCAGGTGTCTCAAGCTCCCTCTTTTCAGGCTGGAATTCATCATTTCGTGAAACAAGCGCACTATACCTTTTAAATTAAGTCACAAAAAACTGTTCTACTTTGAATGAAGCCACCGCCGATCAGCACAAATTTCTCAAAAGCCTCTTCATCGTCACCATTCTATGATTATTATTATATTTAATACAACAACGGCTGATGCTATAGGCATCATTATAGCCTATACAGACGCTATGGATTTGATTGACTGATTAGGGGTCGTCCATAAATTACGTCGCGCGATTTTGGCACTTTTTACCCCTCCACGTAACGCGACGTAATAATACGTCAGGCCCCTAAAATATGACGTCACAACGGGACGACCCCCCTTCGCCTTCCATAAATCACACAGGGCAGTCCCTACTGAACCACTTTAAACCTTGTTATATTATTCCGAAAAGTCTTGACAAGGGGTCGTCCATAAATGACGTTACGCGATTTTTTCTTCAAAAATTGTATTTTATCCTTTATCTACAAGCAAAAACGGTCAAAGGTCCCTAATTAATTTGTTTGCGACGTAACGCGTCGCACTTTGTGGCCGGACACTAGCAAAAAATCAGACCCGCGATTTTTGGAAAATATGACGACACGATTATTAAATAAATCAACATCCTTGTATTTTTTTCGATCTCGAAAAGATTGTATTTTTGTCATCTCCAAAATATCTTTCTGGGTTTGACACTCTCGCTCAACTTGCCCCTGGTTCTGAAAGTTCGGTCAAAGGTCATGATTCTAATTAATTTGTTTGACGATGATCCTTTAAGGAGATTGAAGACCAGGGTTATTTCTAGGATCACATTTAAATCTGGACCCCGTCGTCGCACAAAAAAGTTCCGAGGATAAAAGCAACAAATGGCCGGCCACATCCCTCCTCAACCGCGTTGACGTAATCACCAATTTTGAGGACGACCCCTTCCTAGTTCAACATCCCAAAATTGTCGACAAGCAAAAAGGTCATCACCAATTTTGAGGACCGCAGGCCTTCCTAGCTTTCCCAAAATCCCAAAATTGTCGACAAGCAAAAAGGTCATCACCAAATTGTCCGCTATTCCCAAAATCCCAAAAATTGTAGCGGGTCCGACCCACCCAAAGCCCCGGATGGAGAAACACCTGGCCCCCTCTGAATGCAAAGAGTGTTCAGGGCAAAATCCGCAGAGAAATTTTTACCAAATTTTTAGGGGTTGGGGAGGGAGGTGTAGTCTGAAGCCGGGTCCTGGTTGTGGCGATTGCATTAGACCCAATCGAGCCATTATATAAAACCCAGCGCGTAATCGTAATGTTTAATCGTAATCGTAATCGGAAAAAATAATCGTAATCGACCCAGCTCTACCGGACACCCTCCGCCCCTAACCGCGTGACGTAATTTATGGGCGACCCCTTGGTTCATATACAGGGCGGCGCTATGGGTGTGGGTCCAAAAATCGTGCCGCAGAGAAATTTTGATTGGGGGAGGGAGGTAGTCCTGTGTTTAGGAGGCTATGAAAATAATAATAATAATAACTAATAATAATAATAATAATAATAATAATAATAATAATAATAATAATAAAATAATAATAATAATAATAATAATAATAATAATAATAATAATAATAATAATAATAATAATAATAATAATAAATAATAATAATAATAATAATAATAATAATAATAATAATAATAATAATAATAATAATAATAATAATAATAATAATAATAATAATAATAATAATAATAATAATAATAATAATATAATAATAATAATAATAATAATAATAATAATAATAATAATAAATAATAATAATAATAATAATAATAATAATAATAATAATAATAATAATAATAATAATAATAATAATAATAATAATAATAATAATAATAATAATAATAATAATGTGATTTTAAGTGGTTTAAACCACAGTGAATGCCCACCGCGTTCAAATGCTCACCGCGTCCAAATGCTCTCGTCGATATGCCCTCCAAATGCCATTCAGGTTCAAATGCTCAAATAATACAAATAATAATAATAATAATAATAATAATAATAATAATAATAATAATAATAATAATAATAATAATAATAATGTGATTTTAAGTGGTTTAGGAGCAGGGGCGGCGCTAGGGGGGTGGGTCCGCGGGTCCGGAAACACCCAGCCCCGGGCAGGGACACCCGAGCAAATCGTGCAGAGAGAAATTTTGATTAGTGTATTTACGGGTTGGCGCACATGGTGAAAGGCCCGAACAGCCTAAATGAATACGCAGCCACTGCGGTAGGCCTACAGTTTAGGCCCTACATGTTTAGAAAGCGCTATAGAAATTCGCGAAATTTTACTTACTTTCCGAGCAGCCTGGCGATTCGTATAGCTGGAATTTGACGGGCGAGAATAATTTCACGCACGATTTCAGACAGAAATTCGATTTATTTCGTTATTATTCAACATCGACGTCGTCTTATCGACCTGCGTCGACCGTTTTAAGAAAGCCTTCATTGTGTCTGGGATGCCACTACGTCATAGGCCTACGTTGTGTAGCCTACATCGAATCTCTTCGTAGGCCTATAGTTGGACCCTGCTGAGGGTCTACGGGGTGGGGAGTTGGGGAGGGGGGACCACGGAAATCGAACAGAAAGTACGCTGGAAAGATTGCAATAGTATTCCAATCGAAACGCAGAAACGTTTGACCAGAGTGAAAAAATCGAACGGCCTGAATGACCATTTCTCTGACCAGTAGTGGCTTTCTCTGCCATCTTTCTCCATCTATTATGTAAGAATGGCAGAAAACTGTGGAGATGGCATTATACAAACGGGGATGAGCCCACGGTTAATATGATGATGATGATGATGATATATATATATATATATATATATATATATATATATATATATATCCCAAAAATCAGGCTACCTTAAAATTGCTAAGGTGTTTTTTAAGATTGTCAAAGTTTTTAAAGATTTATACCCCCCCTTCCAAATTACATTATACCCAAACAAATCAAATTCCTGGATACGCCCCTGATCTTTTTCCCTGTAAGAATTCAGTAAGAATCAGTGCACGGGTCAAGCTATTGAGAGAGTGCAGGAGCAAGGGCTGCGGATGTTTGAACGAAAAGGTAGGTAGGCCCAACAGTTGGAACAATAAATTTATACAAATGTTGACAGCAATTACAGTATAGTGGTTTTCATAAGCCAATTCAAATCACACGATTATGTGATGAGTTCGTGAGTTTCTGCATGATGCGAAGTTCAACTGGAGCCACAAGACAAATATCGGGTGGGCCAACATGGCCTGTTTGAAATTGGACAATGCAATTGCAAGGACTAGTGCTACAGTAGGCTATAGATATGCAAAATTCAGAAGAGTGATGAAATGAATTAAAATCACATGTTCTTGTGTCCCCATCTTTGCTGTGTCAAACCGTACTAGAATTGTTAATATATTCTGTCTCAATTTTTTTCTAGAGCGTTCGAGATGCCACGAAAAATAATGAGCTATTTGAAACAACACTATACAAAGTCTTTCAGAAATCTATTCACTGTCAAATGTCTAAAAAATCAACCGAGAGATAAGATGGCGCTTAATTAAGGAGCTGGTTTCTTCTATTACAGGTTTTATAGACCACAAAATATTATAAAATTGATACCCTGTTTGAAATTGGACAATGCTAGTGCTGCAGTAGGCTATAGATATGCAAAAATTCAGAAGAGTGATGAAACGAATTAAAACCATGGAGGGCGCCACAAGCCAAATATTGGGTGGGCCAACATGGCCAATATTTCAGAGTCAAGACAGCGCAGAGAGAAATTCTTGCCGTTACGATCAATCGATCATTGAAAAAACACAGTTGCATGGCTATATAAATATAATAATTTTGAATGGTCTTCCACATCTGTGACATCTCTCTTATATATTTGGCAATATTATGCCAATATATTGGGGATTTGGGGTTATTAGTTCCACAAAACATTGTAATTTGCCAATTGAAATGCCAGAAACGGTTTTCAGATGATCCCGCAAGTCCTCTCATTATGATATTGAAATTTAGACTCTTTTCAGATGATTTCTCTCTCTCTCTCTCTCTCCCTCTCTCTCTCTCTCTCTCTCTCTCTCTCTCTCTCTCTCTCTCTCTCTCTCTCTCTCTCTCTCTCTCTCTCTCTCTCTCTCTCTCTCTCTCTCTCTCTCTCTCTCTCTCAACAATATGACCTACTATAGTCTCTCTCAAATCAATGGCAGTGATGGGCAACTAACTAAAAAATATTAGAAACCTAAATTTCAACTAAAAATAAGTAGTTAAACTTTTAGTTGCAACTAACTTTCTAAAATAGTTAACTAAACTAAAAAAATATAGTTAAACTTTTTGCAACTATTTTTACAACTATTTTTCATGAATCAAGTATGTATTCATGAAAACAATTCAAAATATAGACGATGCTGGCAGCATCAACACGTCAGTCAATAACCATTGAATTAATTAATTTATCAAAGATCGTAAGTAGTAAAAATACAAAACTCTGACCAAGACCAGTGATATATGGTCTTGTCATGAAAAAATCACCCAGAAAGGAATAGATAAAAAGAAAATCACCATTAAACTTTTAGTTAGAAACTATTTATATTTAATTAAACTATGAAGCTAACTAAAAAAAGTAGTTAAACTTTTAGTTAGCAACTAATTAGTTAACTAGTTGCCCATCACTGGTCATGGGCGTCCGCAGAAATTTTTCCAGGTTTCTTGTGTCGAACAAATGAAAAAAAATTCCAGAAGAAAACAAGGTTTTACTTCTTTCATAACTCCACAATTTTTCCAGTTGGGGTACAATTGCACCCCCTCCTCCGGACACCCATGAATCACGTCACTTTCTGTCATGTTTTCAATAGCCTGTCTTTGCTGCATCCCCACGTCCACCCTGATCTCTGGAATTGACCTCACAGGCGTGGCATAACCATAGAAAACGAACCACGTGGTCGAGGTCCTGTACGCCGATTATGGAGTGACAGCTGCCCAGTCACGCACTGCGCACCGCGCGCCTGCAGCTGCCGCTTCGACCGGGCGGACACTGTGCCGGCGTCCAACGTCCCACGTCCGCAGTCGGAATTTCCCTAGACTGCGGCTTGGACTCATCCGTTCATATTGTCTGACTCAGATACTTGCGAACGGTTTTTCTCCGTTTCTCGCCATAAGTCATATAAGAAGGCGCTGTCGTTGAATATAATTAAAGTTGGCGTGCGTAGCGACGACCGAAGTAAGAATATATTTTTCTGTCTCTCTCTGATAGACATCATAATTAGTCGGGAATTAACTACTAGGCCTACCAATCATATCACCGGCGAAGAAAAATACAGATTATCTCCAGAAGAGGGCTGGAGAGAGAGAGAGAGAGAGAGAGAGAGAGAGAGAGAGAGAGAGAGAGTGAGAGAGAGCGAGAGAGAGAGAGAGAGAGAGAGAGAGAGAGAGAGAGAGAGAGAGACAGAGACAGAGTGAGTGAGAGAGAGAGTGAAAGGGAGAGAGAGACTTAGAGAGACAGACAGAGTTAGACAGAGAGACAGAGCGATAGAGAGACAGAGACAGGGGCAGACAGACAGACAGTCAAAGAGACAGAGACAGACAGAGTTACAGAGACAGAGAGACAAAAATAACGACAGACAGAGACAGAGACAGAGACAGAGAGAGAGACAGAGAGAGACAGAGAGAGAGAGAGAGAGAGAGAGAGAGAGAGAGAGAGAGAGAGAGAGAGAGAGAGAGAGAGAGAGAGAGAGAGAGAGAGAGCAGTCTAGACCGAAGCAAAAACTGTACCCATTAATTCTGAAACATGCATCTTCACAGTTGTTGTTGTGACTGTTCGGTTCGTTAACTTCAGACTGCGTTATAGTCGCCGGTCGGTTCCGTTTGAACCTAAAACGCCTGCGACATAAATAAATAAAAATCGTCGAATACTTCCTGCGGAATATAAACACCGAGCAACTGAATTCATTCCTGTCGACGCCGACGACGTCACAGATTGCGTCATGTCTCTTCGCCTTCGCCTTCGCCATGAAGAATGGAGGAGAGACGACCGGTCGGAGGACTGATCTCCAAATAGACTGACGGCGTTCTGTCATCCGAGGCATCGATAAAGCAAAAGCAGTAACCGAGAGAAGAAGACGATGATGATCAAGAAGAACGTTTAGAAGATAAGGATCCTCCACAGGGCATCGGGGTGTTTCATGCCTTTGCCGGGTTTTGCAAACGGCATGGACGGGTGTTGCTCGCCAGCACGCATCGCCCCTTACCTCAACAGTCCCGACGAACCAGGGTAAGCAGAGATCAGTCGGTTTTCGTCTGGGGGTGTGCCTAGGGCATCTGCAGTGGTGGTTCCACCGTGTTGATGACTGGGGATGCATCCCCCACCGGGGTTCCGGATGACCTTTTTTGCTTGTCAACCGATTTTCCGTTGAGTTTTAAAAAATAGTGAAAAATACTGCAAATGACCATCTTTTTCTTGCTTGTCGACCTTTTTGGCAAGGTTTCTTAACATTTGGTCAGCAAAACACTAACAATAAATGACCTTTTTCTCTTTTTTACTTGTTTTTCTTCTTCACTTTGCATCCCCCCACCAACTTCAAAAATAATTTTTCATCCCCCTCCGCCAAGAATTCCTGGAACCGCCACTGGGCATTTGGCTCCCATTTGGCCGATTAACGATTCAGTAGTAGTAGTAGTAATAGTAATGGTAATAGTAATGGTAGTAGTAGTAGTAGTAGTAGTAGTAGTAGTAGTAGTAGTAGTAGTAGTAGTAGTAGTAGTAGTAGTAGTAGTAGTAGTAGCAGTAGTAGTAGCAATAATACCATCCAATAGGGTAGCGCATCACACGCGACCGTACATTTGCGGTACGTTATAACCGAGTATACGTTACAGCGAAGTTTCACTGTATTACAATTGCCACTTGTCTCTGGGCTTCATATTGAACGGCGCTAATGCAATGTTACTGTAGGAGAATATTTGTATAGCGACTCTTCTGATGAATCTCTCAGAAGTGCAGCTCCAGCCGCGATTACTGCGTGTTGATAAAGAGACGCGTTTTAAGTTGTTTCAATAAGAGGGCTATAAAATCATCAATTGCTAGATTATGTAGAATAGGTTCAAGACAGTGGCGTAGCCAAGGAGGGGGTTTTGGGGTTAAACCCTCTTTGGCTGCCGAAAACAAAATATTTTTAATGAATTTACATGCTTTTTAAATTTTTGACGCGACTTTTGGGATGAAATTCCCCCCACCCCCATAGGGCATAGAATATTAAACAAGTGTAACGGTGTTTAAGAGGCGAGGACCTTTTTGTTTTGCTTGTAAAGATTATTTTTCAAAAGTTGATGTTGACCACGATCAAAAACCAAAAACCAAAATCCAAGTCCCTCTTCCGGAAATCCTGGCTACGCCACTGGTTCAAGAGCATTCGAGAGTATTGGGACACCTAACTCGAAACCTCATTTCTGGAATAAGAGGGGATCGTGCTTGGGTCGCACGGAGGAGGCCTTGGGTCTTGTCCCGAAGACATGGTCGACCAGGGATAGAGCTAAGAGGATGGGGCAGCTCTGGTATATCTGATGAATCGGCACCAATAAGAGAGAGTGTAACCGGTGATGGGGTGAGGGGGTTTACCCCACCCCCTCCACACTGGTTGAAGTCAAACGGCCATTTCACGCCGAAGTCAGTGTTTATTCTAGCCACCTTGACATTGGGGGGCGTTTGAAATGTTTGGGGGACAAGATTTGTCTCTCCACGCTGGGGGAATTTCCATCCCCAAGCCAACATATACAAATTTTGGGGAATTTTAAAACTTGGGGGGAATCCCCCCCCAAAAAAAAAAACAGGCCTAGAATAAACACTGGCCGAAGTGGACGCAACGTCAATGTGTTTTTAAAGATTTTCAACGTCTTTAACAGATTTATACCCTCCCCAAATCACATTCTACCCCTCCCCCTCAATCAATTTCCTGACTACGCCCCGGGCCGCCCCTAAAATGACAATATATTTGCTCATTAATACTGTAGAGGCAATCGTGAATAAATGGGGGAAAATTTACCAATTGAAAAAAAATTCGACTATAGGCCTCGCCATTAAGACACATATATACGAATGTCTTTCTGCTTCTCTCAGTACATCCGCTCGCCAGTCTGCCTGTAAGTAATCAATCAATCAACTTCTATAGCGCCACTATCACAATGCCCAGGGCATCAGCCGATGACGCACCAAATCCAAATTGAATTAGAGCATGCAGGTCAAAGCTGAAAAAGATCAGTCAGAAACGGCAGGGGAGCTATCTAAGGGGGATAAGCCAAGTCAAAGCGCCCACAACTATATTGATACACAATAAAAAAAATTGGTTGCGCCACTGTAGCTGTAGCTGTAGGTGCTCCTCACTTATATGCCAAATGCGACTGTTTTTTTAAAGTAAGGTCGGGCGATTGAGCATTTTTAAAAGTTCGTCGACTTTTCCATAAAGAAAATCGCGGCGTTCATACCCACCCAGGTCTCCACCAACCCCCTTCAAAGCGTCGTCCCACCACCAACCCCTCCCACCCCCACCTCGAGTGATTGATTACCGTCTTCGGATGAAGAGCATCCCGATCCGGATTGGAGTCCGGAATTCCCGATCCTGCTAATGAAAGAGTCGCCGTCATCGAGTCCAATCTGGCGTAGCTGCTCTTCACCTTTTCCCTCCAGCAACTATAACCACCACCACCGCCGCCGCCGTCGCGCGACTCATTCGATTTTCAGATCCCGACTTCGATTCAGTTCCCTCTGGTGATGGAACGACCTCTGTTGACCCCACCCATCACCCCCCCCTACCCACCCCATCCACTCGGCGGTCATGTAGAATTACTCCTATAGCATGACCAACCGCCAAAGCAAATATGTGGCGCTGGAACGAAGCGATCCGACTGATCTTGGCATTTTACAGAACAAAGCCAACTGATCGTTGGTTGCTAACAGAAAGCAAGCGATCGCTCGACAAAGACTATTTCGGATAAGTAGTAATAGTAGTAATAGTAGTAGTAGTAGTAGTAGTAGTAGTAGTAGTAGTAATAGTAGTAGTAGTAGCAGTGGTAGTAGTAGTAGTAGTAGTAGTAGTGGTGGTAGTAGTAGTAGTAGTAGTAGTAGTAGTAGTAGTAGTAGTAGTAGTAGTAGTAGTAGTAGCAGTAGTAATAATAGTAGTAGTAGTAGTAGTAGTCGTAGTAGTAGTCGTAGTGTTCGTATTATTATTATTATTATTATTAGTAGTAGTAGTAGTAGTAGTAGTAGTAGTAGTAGTAGTAGTAGTAGTAGTAGTAGTAGACTAGTAGTAGTAGTAATAATAGTAGTACTCGTATTAGTAGTCGTTTTAGTAGTCGTATTAGTAGTCATAGTAGTAGTATTGGTCGTAGTAGTAGTAGTCGTAGTAGTAGTAGTAGTCGTCAGTAGTAGTAGTAGTAGTCGCTAGTACTACTATTAGTAGTAGTAGCAGTAGTAGTGGTGGTAGAGTAGTAGTAGTAGTGGTAGCAGTAGTAGTAGTGGTAGTGGTAGAGTGGTGAGCAGTTAGTAGTAGTAGTAGTAGTAGTAGTAGTAGTAGTAGTAGTAGTAGTAGTAGTAGTAGACTAGTAGTAGTAGTAGTAGTAGTCGGTGCCGATGATAATGACGACGAGATGACGTGATGACGTTTATATAGCGCCGGTGCGAAGTGAGATCGCGATCACTGCAAGGCAAGTACGGGGGAACAAGGCTTGGAGAGCTGCTTTCGGATCAAATGACACTAAGCGTTTTCTCAATCGATCTTCAATCGATGATTTGCCTAATTACACGCTTATACGCTGTACATCACGACACGGACCAGTTGCCACCAGTATGTACAGAATACACACATACACATAATATATGCCACTACAAACATATTATAATATAGGTATGAATCAGCGACATTTGCTGTAAAACTCGTAGCCATAGGGGGCAGGGGCGTAGCCAGGAATTTGATTTCGGGGTATAATGTGTTTGGGGGGAGTATAAATCTTTAAAACGTTGAACATCTTAAAATACATTAAAACTTTTAAGGTAGTCTGATTTTGGGGGCATATATACCGATATACCCCCGCTGTCGCTACGCCCCAGGGGCGGGGAACGGGGTCACGGCCCCTAGTCGTATATGAGATTCGTACAAACTGGTGAGTAGTTGGGGAGGTGGGGAGATGGGGTAGTATTAATTAGATCGAGGAACACGCGCCAGACAGAAGATCTTTGGGGCGAAAAATATGGAAATGTCCCCCCATTATGGAATCCTGACTGCGCCACTGGTGTCACGTATATTTTTGGCTGCTGAAAACTATGTTCGTTAGAAGTTGAGGATTATGTCAAAATTTGACCGCGCAGTTGGGACAAACTGACGCACAGGCAAAGACATAGAGACATACATAGGGACAGACAGGAAACCTGACAGTTGTTACTACTAGTATTGTCCTTATAGTAGTGTTACTAGAACGAACTAGTGCTACTATACAACCATGCCATACACAAATACAGACACACATACGCATATATATATATATATATTGTATATATATATATATATATACAAATTCTAAGTTAAACGCTGTATAAAATGTTGTCTCTCTGAACACATAGGCTACAGAGGTCAGCATTAGAAAGAACAATCCAACAGGGAATGATTCCCGGAGCAAGATAAAGTCCAAAAGACGGACGATGGAGGGACTGGAAACTGGACAGCAAAACACAGGACAGACATTTGTGGAGAAAGGAAAACCATGTTGTCACCTCGACTTCAGTAGTAGTAGTAGTAGTAGTAGTAGTAGTAGTAGTAGTAGTAGTAGTAGTAGTAGTAGTAGTAGTAGTAGAAGAAGAAGAAGAAGATGATGATGATGAAATTGATGATGATGATGCCGGTGATGATGATGATGATTATTATGATTATGGTGATGATCATTAGCGTCGCCACGGGGAAGGGGCAAATAGGGGCAACTGCCCCCCTCCCAACCTGCCCCAGACCACCTACCAGATTCGCGCAAATCCGGTGAAAGTTATTTATGAAGGGGGCGAGAATGTGGGAAAGGAATCTGACACGCCAGCCTCCTTTTGCCTACCCCCAACCAAAAATTTGCGTCCAAATGCCCTCTGCGTCCAAATGCCCTCCGCGTCCAAATGCCCTCCGCGTTTAAATGCCATCCGCGTTCAAATGCCCTCCGCGTTCAAATGCTCACCGCGTTTAAATGCCCTACGCGTCCAAATGCTCACTGCGTTCAAATGCACATATTTCGGAACCATTAGCGTTGCCACGGGGGCAAATGGGAGAACCCCCCCCCCAAACTGCCCTAGACCACCTACCAGATTCGCGCAAAGCCGGTGAGAAAGTATTTTTGTGGAGGGTTGGGTAAGGAATCTGATACGCCAGCCCCCTTTTTGCCCCCTAAGCAAAAACTCCTGGCGACGCCACTGATGATGATGATGATGATGATGATGATGATGATGGTGATGATGATGATGATGATGATGATGATGATGATGATGATGATGATGATGATGATGATGATGATGATGATGATGATGATGATGATGATGATGATGATGATGATGATGATGATGATGATGATGATGATGATGATGATGATGATGATGATGATGATGATGATGATGATGATGATGATGATGATGATGATGATGATGATGATGATCTAGACATATCTTATACGGCCGTGTTAATTGCAATGCATGTGGTATTTTGCTTGGGTGTGTTATTATTCAAAACAGACTAATCTAATCTAATCTAATCTTAAACTTCTATAGCGCCACTTTTATAATGCACAGGAGCATCAACCGATGGCACTCCAAATCCAAACCACTAAAGATCCAGGTCAAATCCAGGGTATCCGGCCGGACAAACGGGTGACAGTCTATGGTGGATAAGCCCGGTCAAAAGCATTAATGCAGGTTTATTCAGAAAATTATTTCCTAATACGATACAAATCACGAAGGTGGTAGTGAGCTACTTTACAAATGCTATTTGTGTGAGTTGAGAAAGAAAGCGTGGAATCAAAAATTACTCCTAGATCCCGTGCAGAACTACTTACAGGAATAGTTGAATCGCCAAGTTTAAAAGCATTTATAGAATCAAATTTCTTGAGCTGGGGCTTTGTGCCTAAAAGTAAAAATTCAGTTTTAGCCGGGTTTAAAAGCAATTTGTTTGAATCCATCCAGGACTGAATATGAGAGAATGCTTGAGAAATAGTTTCCAATGAAGATTCTGATGAAGACTTATCGAATGAAATAAAGATCTGAGTATCATCTGCATATAGGTGGTAATCTAGGTGATGGTTTGACAGTAATGAGCCAAGAGGAGTATAAAGTGAACAAGAGAGGACTGATAGTTAAATTCTTTGCAGTCAACTGCATTGGCTGAGCTTCGATTCCTTTTGCTTGTAAGTTGTCTTAAGAGCGAAGTCGATTTTCTAGAAGTGAAAAGGTGAAGGCTTTTTCAATCAATTGACACGAAGACCAAGAAAATCTCCATCCAGTTCTTTTTTGTATAGACTACAGACTTTGGCAAAAGTCTCGAACCACTTTCTCTTTTAAAATTTCTTTTCTTCTAGTCTATTCATATTTCATTTCTTTTTCTTGTTTCTTTCCTTCGAATATATCTCTTCTCTTTCTCTAGTCAACACTGTTAATTAAAATATTTGCAAAAATAATTGAACGATGGAAGTTTTTTCCAAAAGCTTGGAAGATTCCAGGCTGTTGCAACATAACTGCCTGGGTCCACTGTATGCATATAATATATACTATGTCTGGGGGGAACCCCTAAACATTTCGCAATAACTACCTGGAATCTGCACCGATTTAGACAAAATTTTAAGCACGTAAAGAGACATTTATTTGTGTCATTTGCGCAAAATTTCATTAGAATCTGTTTACTCGTTTGACTGGTGTGTAACTTTTGCGGTCAGCTGTCACAGATTACAGTTTTCTGTCTATTTGTTAGCTGACGGAATTCTCGACGTCATTGAGTGTCTTGACAAACAAACAAAATGTTTTCGAATGAAGATAAATAATATTCAATTTAATTTTGCATTAGAATTGAAATGGGGTCCGGAATAGCAAATAGAAAATAAATAATTGATATTGATTTTCATAATATTAAGACATTGATTTTGACATCGTAAGACATTGGTATTCATATTAATTATAATTAATTTTATCAAAGGGTTCTATTTTTCCGGACACGGTGTATGTATATGTATATGGGGCTGACTGCATGTGCACGGCCCGTCGCTGCGCAGTCGGCATTAGCGGTGCCGACACTCGAGATGTCATTCAGTCGATCGTAAATCGGAACGGGAAGTGGCAGACTCGATGGTTTGCCATGCAGTCCTGATCTATCAAGATGGATATCTGACTTTTTCTGTCCATCTTTCTTTCTGCCTTTCTTTCGGCGCCGTCCCGTTTCTCTGCCTCGGTCGATTTCCTGCGGCGGGTGGGGGGCATGCAGGCCATCTCTCCGATACTGTCGCACGGACCTAGATCTTTCCCGGGGCGGGGTTATCGCTGGACACTGGCCCAGGAGGCGACAGCGCTAGATAAACAGTGAAGATAGCCTACTTGAAAGGTTTCGATCTGAGAAGGTTGTCACTTTACCTTTTATCATTGAACGTCAGGGGCGTAGCGACGGGGGGAGGGGGTATATCGGTATATATACCCCTCCAATTCAGTCTACCTTAAAGTTTTTAATGTGATTTACATGTGGTTATATGTGGTTTATATGGTTTATGCGGTTTATAGTTAAGATTTATACCCACCCAAAATACTTATACCCTTCCATATCAAATTCCTGGCTACGCCCCTGGCGAACGTTTCTTCACTCAATGACGCACTGCGGGGGTGACGGGGGTTGGGGGTGGGAATAAATATTTTAGAAATGGGGTTGTTTTTTGACGACAAAATCCTTGGTCTCTATTTAGGGTGACATTTTGGTTTCGATTTCCGTCTTTCCCTCACGATTCGCCTTGAACTGATTTTAGAACAGCCCAGGGATATTTCTACACCCCCCCCCCATAACACCTCCCCAACATCCTTCCCCATTTGAGACCGACGCCCTCTAACGTCCCCCATCTCAGCTATGGGATGACCGTTTTGCTTGTCAGACTTTTTGACAGGGGAACCCCCAGAATTTACCCAAACCCTCAAATTGATAATCCTAGAAATAACCCCGGTACAGTCTGAATCTTTTCTTTTACAGTATTTATGACTGAACAGCATACTCGAAGCCCAGATATTTTGATAGCGATTTTAATTACGAATCGTTTACTTCAAAAAAACTAACAGCAAACCAGTGGCGTCGCCAGAAGTTTTTGGTTTGGGGGAAGCAAAAGGGGCCTGGTGTGTCAGATTCCTTACCCACCCCTACACAAAAACTTTCTCACCGGCTTTACGCGAATCTGGTAGGTGGTCTAGGACAGGTTGGGGAAGGAGTATCCCCCATTTGCCCCCCGTGGCGACGCTAATGGTTCCGAAATATGTGCATTTGAACTCGGTGAGCATTTGAACAAGGAGGACATTTGAACGCGGTGAACATCTGAACGCGGAGAGCATTTGGACGCGGAGGGATTTGAACGCGGAGGGATTTGAACGCGGAGGGCATTTGAACGCGGTGGGGATTTGGACGCGGAGGGCATTTGGGCGCGAATTTTTGGTTGGGGTAGGCAAAAGGGGGCTGGCGTGTCAGTTTCCTTTCCCACCTTCCCACCCCTCCATAAATAACTTATTCACTGGATTTGCGCGAATCTGGTAGGTGGTCTGGGGCAGGTTGGAGGGTGGGCAGTTGCCCCATTTGCCCCCTCCGTGGCGACGCTAATGCAGCAGACAATCGTACTGAACTAGCCAATTGGTGAACCCAACCAATGACTGAACCAAACCCATGGGTGAACCTAACTCATGTCAATGTCTGACCAAACTTGGCGGTTTGGCTTCTATTAAGATCGCCGCATAGAATTTCATATAAAAGTCTGCATACTTTTGCCTGCCGGGAAATATAATTATTCTCCCAAAAAAGGCTCTACAAAAGACTTTACGCCTACGAAGTAATTTCTCTGACTGCTGATCGCGCATGCGCGTTGACTGCACCGTCGTCGTCGTCGTCATCATCATCCAAGTGACGTCAGCGAGCAATAAACTGAGTTTCCGGACGCTAACGAAGGCGCCGCATTGTCGCGGCTGGGGGGGGCGGGGCGGGCCGCCGACGGGGCGTAAGGAGCCGAGGGAGTCCCAGGGGGCGACCGAGCCGCCGCCCGGGGCATTTCCACAGGGAAATTATCGTCCGGCGAGAGTCAACTCCAGTCCTGATTGGGGGCTCGGATCGGAGGTCCTCGAGGTCTCCGTCGGAAGCCGACTAAACTAAACGTATTAATAATACCAGCTTTCAAAGACCTCCGGAAAACAAACCCATTCCTGCCACCCCCCTTCCAGCCCCAGAAATTAAATATCTTCCACCCAAATATTTCAGTGATGAGATTAAAGCAAAATCTCATCATAACTCTTCCATCCCCCCCCCAAAATAAATAGAACACCGCCTCCCCGCTCCCCCCCCCCAAAAAAAAAATCACGAAACTGAAACAATTCGAAAATTCACCCACCGTTGCTCTAACATGAAATCAGCGCGCCAACTCGTGTTATTCCACTAAACGTCCGGTGATATAACGTTCCCAGAGGATATAAATTATTGAACAAGGTCTTCCAGAAGCATATTCGATGAGGTCAAGCAGGATTTACCGCAGCTATGTCTCTCTTCGTGTCCCCGATGCGTAGTAAAGTTGTCCGCCCAGCGGCCATATTACGAACCAATGAGACCTGCGCATTGGAACACGAAAAGAAATGCTAGTGTACAGTTTTCATTTACTAATGATTTCCAGATTAGTAATTTTCTTTTAATTTTTAATTATTAAAATGATTACAGTATTATTATTTTCCAGAATATTAATTCTCTTTTAATTTTTAATTAGTAAAATGATTATTATTTTCCAGATTATTAATGTGATATTTTGATTCATAGCATGAATTTGAAATCCACTTTGGCGAGGTTAATGGATGGGGATGTCATAGCATACAAGGTGGCTCAATAAAAACGGGCATCATCCTGTTTCATTGCGTAACTTTTGACAGTCCCTGCGTCCAATTACACGAAACTTAGTGTAATTCTACGATATTGTATGGCAAATTCAGTCATTTACGTTTTTCTGTAAAATTTCAACCCGCAGTGGCGCCACCTGGCGAATACAAGGACTTGATGTATGATGCACTTTTGAAAAAGATAAGTAACTGTTTTTGATGTTGCTAAATTAGTAATTGAGAATTTTTTATGCAGTGTCTGAAAGAAATTCCTGCTTGCTTACTTACTATCTTCTTCTTCTTCTTCTTCTTCTTCTTCTTCTTCTTCTTCTTCTTCTTCTTCTTCTTCTTCTTCTTCTGCGCTTCCCAGTGTTTATTCTAGCCACCTTGACATTGGGGGGATTTTGAAATGTTTGGGGGTCAAGGTCTGAGTCTCCACACTTGGGAAATTTCCATTCCCCAGCCAACATATAAAAATTTTTGGGTGGGGAATTTTAAAACTTGTGGGGAGGAATCCCCCCAAAGAAGGCCTAGAATAAACACTGGCTACGCCCCTGCTCATGGATACCCTGTTTTGTGTGTATCATTCTGAAACTCATCCGAAGCCATGCATTCAATGCGTAGCGACTGTTTTCCCTTCTTCGTCCGCATGCAAACCATAACGATACTCTCATGGGAAATTTCTTAATAAACCAAACCTATTAGCATCGGTGATTGAGCTTCGGCGCCATACAAATTAAAGGTATTCTCCCTGCGTGAGAGAGAGAGTGGGTGGGACATTGCAGCGTGATTATTACAAGTGAATTGAATATTTTCTCCTCCCCTCCCCCCCATTCCGCAACCAATGTTTTCGGGGAATGGGGGCGGGGGATGGGGCCGGGGGGCGTAGGGACATGGGGGAGGGGTGCTCATTAAAGTCTCTAACACGCGCAAAACATCGCTCTCGTCAGATACGCGTGTGTATCAATCACCGGGCCTTTTGAAAACAGACGCCTGAAAGCACGCCATAACGTCGATAACTGCTGGCTTTCAAGCGGCGTCTCTCCAGGGGCGTGGGGGGAGCAACGGCTGTGCACGGCGGGCCCCGGTGAATGGAGATGCCGTCGACAGGGTGGGGGCGGGGTGGGTTGAGGGGCGCCTCGAGCGGTTTTAATGAACCGGAAAGCGAGGGGGAAAGAAGAGAGGGAAGGAGATGGTGGAAAATCGGGGGGGGGAAGAGGCGATTTCGAGACCTCTGCGCCGTAGAAAGGAACAGCGATTTCGCTGCGTCCGACCATTCGATAAAATCAAAGCCGTCAAAAACGGAAGGCCTGGGTAGCGTTGCTGTGGCTTTCTTTTAAGGCACACCCGGAACGTTTCATGGGGCGGAGATGGGAAGAGGAGGAGGAGGAGGAGGAGGAAGATGAGGAGAAGGAGGCAGAGGCAATAGAGCTGTTTGGTTGTCACACTGTCGGGTGATTGAAGATGTTGTTAGAGGCTCGGAGCGCGATGCTATGTTAGGCCTATTAAGAGAAATTTGGTTGATTTTAAAGGTTTTATTCTCGCAAACATAATTTAATCAACAACAACCAAAACGGAAGAGACAGAGTCCAGCCAAAGACTCTGGATCAGTGTCTTATCCAGACTCCAAGCCTTTGGGGGACGGGGGAATTGAGGCTTTCGGGGAGGGGGTGAACCCACTTCGTTGGAGGGGAAAAGTATGGAGGCGCGACAGGGTGGGCCAGGTGGGCCATGGCCCACCCAATATTTAGGCCCAATGGGCCACAATGTGTTTGGCCCACCCAATTTCAATTGGCAAATCACAATGTTTTGTGGAACTAATAACCCCAAATCCCCAATATATTGGCATAATATATAATTGAGATGTAACAGATGTGGAAGACCATTCAAAATTATATATATATATATATATATATTATATATATATACATATATATAGTGCATGGCATAAACCATAAAGTAAAGGATTGGGACGCAAAAAAGGTAAGAAGCAAAATTACCATTAGGCATTAACTCCTTAACTGGGGATTCCGGATATATCTGTCCATTTTACATTGAGTTAAAGTTAAATACACGGTTAAAGGGTTAACAAATGCTTGA